>CABHPP010111516.1:0-39865 GCA_902168425.1 Peromyscus attwateri | reverse complement strand
TGCTAGAAGAGCTAGTGCTATTGTTAGATGGTGTGTTAAACTGGGAAATTGCAGTGGGCTCTCACTTACAGTGCTAGAAGCAATAAAGATGCATCTACATGCTTCTATATTTTCTCTATTTTAAATTTATTTTATTTTATATGCCTAAGTGTTTGTCTGCATACATGTTTGTGCTTCACATGCATGCCTGGTGCCTGTGGAGGCCATAAGATGGGAACAGATTACCTGGAACTGGAGTTACAGATGGTTGTTACAGAGCTGCCATGTTGCTGCTGGGAATTGAACTCAGGTCCCCTTGAAGAGCAGGCAGTGCTTTTAACTGTTGAACCATCTCTCCAGCCCATGTAATATAAATATATATGTAATATTCCCTTTCTTTTTTTTTTTCTTCATTTTAATTTTTTTTTTTTTACTTTTATTGATTCTTTGTGGATTTCACATCATACATTCCAATCCCACTTATCTCCCTGTCCCAATGTGACCATCCCCCCTCCCCCCAAACAAAACAAAATTTAAAAGAAAAACCAAAAACCAACCAACCAAACAAACAAAAAATGCGAAGAAACACATTCTGGAAGCTGCGGTGTGACAGTGAGTCCCACAGTTTACCCATTAGTCCATCCATCTTTTTTTTTTTTTTTTTAAAATAGTCTGATTGTTCTTGATTTTATATCTAGAATCCACTTATGAGTGAGTACATACCGTGATTGTCTTTCTGGGATTGGGTTACCTCACTCAGGATGATATTTTCTAGTTCCATCCATTTGCCTGCAAATTTCATGCTTTCATTGTTTTTTTCTGCTGAGTAGTACTCCATTGTGTATATGTACCACATTTTTTTAATCCATTCTTCAGTTGACGGGATATTCCCTTTCTCTCTCTCTCTCTCTCTCTCTCTCTCTCTCTCTCTCTCTCTCTCTATTCTTCAGTATTGAGAGTCAAAATCAGGGCCTTGTATATGTTAGGCAAATGTTCTCTCACTGAACTGCATCTCAGCGCTTTGTTGTTTTTTGAGACAGAGTCTTACTAAGGACATAGCCAAGGCAGCTCTCAAATTTGAAGTTCTCCTGCCTCACTCTCTCAGGTATTGGGATTACAGTTCTGTATCATCTTGCCCAGGTGTAAAGCTTTTTTTTTTTTTTTTTTTTAAAGATGCTACTTTTCTTTACATGTTGATATATAGGTGAAAATACATAGAACGAGCTCTCTGCAGGGATATTTATTTACCATACTAACACTGGTTACAAATGTGATTTGAAGTATTCAGATAGGCAGATTTTCTTTATCTGTAGTTAGATTTTTATGAACAGAATGTTTTCACGTACCTATAATTTATTTTTTTCAAAATATATGTAATCAAAAACAAAATTTAGTAAATTTCTGTTTACATTACTCATTTAATGGTGAGAATTGTGGATGAGGTGGAGCAGGCAAGGTTTGAAGGTTTACTTTGTGTTAACTAGATAAGTATACAAGTTTTAATTTTCTTTGTGCTCTTCTGTATATTTGATTTTTTTTTTTTTTATGGCAAGCATGTCAATCATTCTCCTTTATCCTCCTTTTCCAAAAGTGATTTTTAGGAAGGAAAGAAAAAGGAGCTAGGTATAGTGGTGCATGCCTTTAATCCCAGTACCCAGGAGGCAGAGGCACGTGGATCTCTGTGAGTTTGAGGCACCCTGGTCTACAGAGTGAGTTCCAGGACAGCCAGGGCAACCCTGTCTCAAAAAAACTAACAAGACAAAAAAAAAGAAAGAAAAAGAAAAAAAAAATCTATATCTTCCTTGAAACTTGAAAAATCAGTGACAGCTGTTTGTTAACATGATTATTCTAGAGTTTTCATTGTATTCTAGAGCCTGATAAGGGTATGGCTTCTTAATATACGTGGTATACATACTTACCTAGTTAATTTTCTTTAAGTAAAGCAAGTGATATTTTACTCAACTATTTTTTCCAGAAGTTTGGCTGTTTCTCCCTCTTTCTTTTTCTTTTTTTTTAATTTTGAACAGGATCTCTTTATGTAGTTGTCCTGAAACTCCCTCTGTAGACCAGGCTGGCATCGAATTCACTGAGATCAATCGGCCTACCTCTGCCTCCTGAGTGTTGGTATTAACGGCATGGTCCTCTATTCTCAGCTAGATGTTTCTTTTGGATAATTTAAAACTATATAATACTGAATTTATATTTTCAAACATTTACAAGTAACACAAACTTCACTTAATATGATTTTTAAAATCTTAAATTACTTTAAAATGAAACCACTATATCTTCCCCTTTAATTATATCATTAATATATTTTAGTTCTGTGTGGCTTCAGACAAGTCGTTTGTACTCTCAGACTTAATTTTCCTTCTTGTAAGATGGCGATAACTATTCTCTAGAGTTAGTGTGAGGAATTGCTTAGTTTTTAAAATTAATTTTTTTTCCCAAGACAGGGTTTCCCTGTGCAGCTCTGGCTGTCCTGGAACTCGTTCTGTAGTCCAGGCTAGCCTTGCCTGCCTCTGCCACCCAAGTGCTGGGATTAAAGGCGTGCACCACGACCACCCAGCTGAAATTAAATTTGTTTTTTATAATTTTTAACTTTTTGCCAGCATACATTATACAAAACGGTGGATTTCATTGAGGCATTTTGTATGTGTACATATTGTACCTTGATTATAACATGCTATTCATCACCTCTCTCCTCTTCCCCTTCATCCTCCTTAATAGTTCCACTTTATTTTTCCCCTTAGGGAACAGTTGCTCACTAAACTTTTATGATAATGTGAATTATAAAGTAGTTTTATTTTTCAGTTGACTTTGAGTCAGATACTTGTATAAGTACAGGGGTCTAAATAAGATTAATGGTATTTCTTTTCCTTTTGTGTTAGTTATGAGGGTTTGCCTGAGTTGCTGTATTGGGCATGGTTGTTTGCTGAGTCCAATTTGTTTATCTGTTGTTTTCATGGAGTTTATGCTCCAATGTATTCACGTGAAAGAGACTGTCTTCTTCTTCTTCACTGTAAAGTATTCATTAAGAGCTTTCTGTAGTGCTGGCTTGGTTGCCATTAAATGCCTTAGTTTGTTTTTGCTTTGAAATGCCTGTTTTGAGAGACAACTTCACAGAGAATAGCACTCTTCTTCCACAGTAATTTACTTTCAGAGCTTGACATGTTTCATTCCATGCTCTTCTGGCTTTATGGGTACTGATGAAAAGTCTAGGGTAATTCTGATATTTCTTTCTTGTATGTGAGTTGATACGTGGTCCAGGTAGAACCCACCCCCCCAACCCTCAGGGTTTCACTATATAGCCCTGACTGGCTGGATTAGAGTTCATATGACCTTAGACTCACAGAGATCTGCTTCCTAAGTGCTAAAGGGCATCTACCACTATGCCCAGCTCTATTAGGTTTGACAGGATTTGGAAATGTGATTTTATTCTAAATATAGTCAATTTTATTTAATGTTGCTTATAAGCTTTTATTATCATTAGTTAAGAATATTGATACTCTGTTAAAAATATGTGTATTTGAAATGAAAATACCATTAAGGTTTTAGCAATATAGCAATAACCCAATGTAGCTGAAAGTTTCTCCATCCTGCCTGGTCCTGCCAGGCCCTGTGTTCCTCCAGCCTGGCGGTCCACGCCACTTATAAAATAATCATTCAGAAGCTTATATTAATTATAACTGCTCAGCTATTAACTCAGGCTTATTATTGACTAGCTCTTACACTTAAATTAACCCATAATTCTTATTTATGTTTAGCCACGCGGCTAGGTACCTTTTCTCAGTTCTGCCTTTACATCTTGCTACCTCTGTGTCTGGCTGGGGATTCCTGACTCAGCCTTCCTCTTCCCAGAATTCTCCTTGTCTACTTATCCCACCCATACTTCCTGCCTGACTACTGGCCAATCAGCATTTTATTTATCAACCAGTCAGAGCAACACATTCACAGCATACAGAACGATATTCCACAGCAACCCAACCTTGCCATGGATTGAGAGAGGAATTTACTTTAGGGAATTTGTATGGTGAAGTATAAGGGTGTCCAGTTTCCCTTTAGTGTGAATTGGCTAGATAATAATTGCTTTGTTTGGCTAGGGATGTAGATGAGTTAGTTGGTAGTACTCGTCTAACATACATGAAGGCCCTTGGTTCCATCTTTAGCACTGATGGCACATACCTATAATTCCAGCATTTGGGAGTTGAAGGTAAGAGGATTAAGAGTTTAAGCTTGGCTTATACTTTGGCTACATAAAGTCAGTCTGGGTTCCATGTGACACTGTCTTTTTTTTTTTTTTTTTAAGGCAATCGGGAAGCAAAAATGAATAAGAAAATAGCTGAGTATAGTAATGTACTACTGTAATCTCAGTCCTTGGGAGATAGAGGCAAGGAGGTTAGAGACAGCAAGATTGGAGAGTTTCATATAGCAATATTCTGCCTCCAAATAAAAATA
Source organism: Peromyscus attwateri (assembly GCA_902168425.1). NCBI lineage: Eukaryota > Metazoa > Chordata > Mammalia > Rodentia > Cricetidae > Peromyscus > Peromyscus attwateri. Next base: position 35,431 of record CABHPP010111516.1, on the reverse strand, counting down.
ATAGAAACTCAAATATAGCTATGTTTAAAGGAATTAGAATGCACGGCCAACAGGATAGCTTGGTAGGCGAAGGGTCTGGCTGCCTAGTTGATGACCTGAGTTGAATCCTGGGAGCCGTATAACAGAAGGAAAAAACTGACTCTTGAAGGTTGTTTTCTGACCTCCACATGTGGGCTGTGGTACATGCATCCCATCCTCTGACCCACATATACAAAATAAATATATACACAAATGTAGTAAATTATTGAAGAATTTGGATGCAAATAAGTTTTTAACTTTTGGAGCCCTAAACTTCTGTTTCAGGTATTGTAGCTGTTTATTTAAAATCTTTGATCTGCTTGCACTAATCTGAAGAGGGACATTATTTTATATGATCAGGTTCTAACCCATCTCTTAGCACCACCACCCCCTTTGTTTTAAGAACAGACTTCCTAGAACTTCCATATGTCGTTCTTCCTCTGGTCCCTCCCTCCCCCCATGTTGTTACACTTTGGCTGTAGTTTATCCTTTTTTCTCAGCCAGCTGTTCACTGTTTCATTGTTTCTTGGGGCATATATGTGTTTCGTTGTTTTGTGAGCTTTGTTCAAACTCAAATGAATCTTTGATAAAACCACCATCTTTCCCTTTATTTTTTATGTATGTTTTAACAGTATTGTATGACAGTTGTATTAATTGTCATTAAGTAGTTAATGATAATATTATTTACTTTAGATGGTTGTTTTCACAGTTAAAGTGTACGCACCATGAAGGCACAGACTGTGTCATTGTTTTCCATGGCATCTTTAATATTTGGTATTAATGATCATTTTACTATTCAGTGTTTGATGTGTAGCTGATAATCAGGAGCAATTTATTTAATAAGTGAGTTAATAAAGCTAAAATAACATTTTCCCATCATTTCAGTGTACACATGTGGTATTATTGTTTGTTTTCATATAATATTTACCAGGTTTTGTCATTGTAGGATCATTGTAGGTAAAAGTTTATATAAATCTGGTTTTAAAAAACTAAAATAGGAGCAATGAGCAGAAAGATAATTCAGTCTTTTTCTTTTTAAACAATGAACATTCAGGGTGTGATGGTTCACACCTTTAATCTCAGCATTTGGGAAGCAGAGGCAGGTGGATCTCTGTGACTTCCAGGACAGCCAGGGCTATGTAGAGATCCCCTATCTTAAAAGAAAAGAAAAAGAAGATGTACAATGTTAAGCTGCAAGTGTAGCTCAGTGATAGAATGTTATCCTAGCATATGTGGAGTCCTTGGTTTAACCCTCAATATTAAGAACAGAGTTATTATTTTATATTACATTGGTTTTATTGTGTGTGTGCCCGTGTGTGCGTGAAAGAGAGCATGTGTGCATTTGTGTGCTCATTTTATGGGTGTGTGTGTGTGTGTGTGTGTGTGTGTGTGTCAGTCAGTGTGTCAGGACAAATGTGTGATGGAGGGCAGAGGACAGCTTGTGGGAGTTGGTTCTCCTTGAACCATATGTATTTTGTGTGGATTGATCTCAGGTTGTTTGGCTTAGTGCAAAGCACTTTTTATTGCTGTGCCATCTTGGTGGTGTATTAGTATTGCATTTACTTACTGATGCACATGGGTGTGTGGAAATTAGAGGATAGGTTTGGAAAGCTGGTTTTTCTCCTTCCACCATGTGGGCCCTTGTAGGTGGAGTTTTTCTATGTCCCACTAACAGCTCTGTTCCACCAGCCACTTCCCAAATAACCACTTAGAGACTTATTTATTATTAATTATACATGCTCGGCTGATAGCTCAGGCTTATTACTAACGCTTACAACTTAAATTAACCCATTTCTATTAATCTATGTGCTGCACCAAGGCTCATGGCTTTTACCTCTCCTGCAGGTCCTGCTTCCCTTCCGTCTGGCTGGTGACTGCTCTGACTCTGCCCTTCTTCCCACTGTCCTTAGTCTGGTTCTCCCTCCTAACCTTACTGTGTCTAGCTGTAGGCCCATCAGCTTCTTTATTAACCCAGTCACAGGGACATATATTCACACAGTGTAAAGGAATATTCCACAGGGCACTGACTGACCCCCCCCCCCAAAAAAAAGAATAAAAATTGTTTATCTCTTCATTATGTTGTAATCAGAGCTTATAGTACTATTTAGAAAGAATGTCATCTACAATGTATGCTGCTTTCATTTAAGAGTTTACCAGTATCAAGTTTTCCTGCATCTGAAACCACTGTAATACCAGCAAGGTCACATTCTCATTCAGAGAGAGAAAGCAAAGCCAGTCTCCTGGAGCTATAGGAGAACATCTCTGTCCCCATCATTCTAGTAATCCATAAGATATGTTCTTGCAGATCATGACTAGATAGTTTAATTTTCTTCTGCATGGGTAGCACTTTCAGTGAGTTTTGTCTTGGGACATCAGCAAGTTCCTTGTACTGTGCATATAAATGATCTACCTCTAAGTAAGATCAAGTGAAGATAATTGTCATTTAAAGGCGAGAGCTGAGTTCTAGAGATAAGATACTATGAATGTGGCCATAGTAATTGCAGGCATAGAAGAAGTCTTTTATTTTCTATTTATTTATTCAAATCATTTATTTTTATCACTATGGACTTATGCATATATATTTTATAGTTTAGCTTATAATCCAGTACTGCTGTTCATTCTGTGGCTTAAATTACCCCATCTTGGGATGCTTTTTGTCTTATGTGTGTGTGGTTCTGGCACTGAAACTCAGGGCTTTGTATATGCCAGGCAAGTATTCTCCCACTGAGCTTTGTCCCTAGCCCTATCACTTACTTATTTGCTTGTTTGTTTAACGTGTCTGGGCGATTGGCCTGTATGTATGTATGTGAGTACCTCTGCCCATCAATGTCAGAAGAGGGAACTGGATCCCCTGGAATTGGAGTTACAGACCGCTGTGAGCCACCGTATGGATGCTGGGGCTTGAACACAGATCCTCTGAAATGGCAACCAGTGCTTTTAACTCTAAGATATCTAAACCAGCCCCTTAGCCTTTGCTTTAAAAAATGAGTTTTTATCTATTCTTTTTATATTAATAGTAAAATTGAGCTGAATGTGTTGGTTTATGTATATAATCCTAGCACTTAGAGGAAGAAACAGGTTCAATACAAGTTTGAGACCAGCTAGAGCTACCAAATGGATTCCAGACAGCCTAGAAGTAAGAAATTGAGGCTCTGTTTCACACAGTGAAGTTAAGTGTTCTCTACTACAAATATAGTTGCATTATAACTTTTAAAAATTACCAAACAAAAATATGCTAGTTCTAAAATCCTTTTGTTCCTTGTGATGAGACTGTGATACTCAGAATTCTGCTTTTAGCTTCCTGTCAGTTCAGATGTGTGTATGTGCTAAGTGTTTATGTCTTCGTTTTCCACTGCTAAGTCATATTGAATAGGCTTTTCATGTATTTAAAAATACTGATACATATTTCACTTAACAAACACTCCCTGAGCTCCTTCCATGTACAGGCTTTGGATATATAATAAATTAAATGCCCTCATAGACTTTATTTACACTTTAGTTGGCAGAGACAGACCACAGACCATGGATAAATTTGTTATGGCTACTCAAGGTATCTCTGAAAAGAGAAAGTAGCTAAGCAGGAAGTAGAAGCTCTGACCTAGTCTGGGCAGAGGAAAAGAGATTATTTCCTTGAGGAGGGAACATCTTGAGAAGAGATCTGGAGGAATTTACCAGATAAAACTTTGAGGCAGGAGAAGCAGCATGTACAGAAGGCCTGCGATAGGAAGAATACGTTTATGAAGAACTGTGAAGAGGCTAGTAAAGTGATGAAGAGGTGGTTCACTAAGAGAAGATTCACTGCCAAGGCTGATGACCTGAGTTTGAGTTTGATAGCTTGAGTTTCATCCCCCATGACCCACATGGTGGAAGGAGAGAGCCAGTTCCTTCAACATGTGTGCTGTGGCACATGTGTACCTATACACACTCGTGTACACACACCCCCTCACACCTGCATGCGCGCACATACACACCCACCAAAAAAACCCAAAAGAAGTAACACCTTTTCCCCGTTTAAAGGTAGTGAAATTGGATCAGCAAAAGATAGGGGCAGTAGTTCCGTAAGAACTAAGCACACATTCTTTACCTGATTTATACTCCCAGGAAGGCTGGTACTTCATTATTGATTCATTAATTCATCCGTTTATGTATGTATTTTTGTGGTGTTGGGTATTCAATCCAGAGTCTCCCACATGCTAAGCAAGTGCTCTCCCACTGAGTTTTATGCCAAGTGCTTATTTTGGATATTTTAAATTTCCAATCATGAGAATGTATTTAAAATCAGTAATGCCGGTTAATTACATGCTACTTTGATAAACTTTAATTTTGTAGCATCTTTTACTAGCACTATTAGCCTACAATCCTGTTTGAAGTGATATTGCTTATTTTTTCCTGTATTTTGGCTAGTATATCGTCTTGGGTTTTATGCAGAGCCTCTAAATTGTGATTGGAATGTAAAAGGGCTTGCATGTTGAGACCATCTGTGGGAGCTAAATTGTCTGAAAGTTGACAAGAGATCATGCCAGATGGTGAGGTCGAAAGATTGACTTTTTGAGCTTGACATAATGTGTTCATGAAGCTGGAAGAAGAAGTCCGCCTTAGGTTTCTAACTAACAGAAGACCTTGGAAACAGAAGGAGTGATCAGTTACTGAGTTTAGATAAACATCATGCATCAGCACACATGGCTGGTTTAGATCTGAGACTCAGCAGCATTGTCAAAGATAGTAACTTCTGAAAGCATTTGGTGTCCCTTTGTCTTCTTGACATTTTGGAAAGTTTAAAGTCACATATTGCAAATTTGCAGGTAATTTTTACATTAGTTAATACAAAAGAAAAACAAAATCTTTTAAAAATGTTTAGGATACTTAACCTTTTTAGTTGTAATTGGAAACATTTTTTTTTCTTTTTTTCTGTTTGAAAATTGGGATTTATGTTGGTATTTCTCCTTTAGGTAGCTTATTCATTGCTTATTTTGGAAGAAGAAACCTTAACTTTTTGTGGGAAATCAAAACTGACCCTCCCCCCACATTGTTTATCCTGTGTTAGGCAGTGTCTTAGTGATTTTATATGTCTCATCTTAATGAAGTATATATATCTTTAATGCTTGGCAGGAAACAGAAATTGAGGCACAGAAATAGTATGGTAAATTTGTTCAATAAACATTTAGGCACTTTTAGCTCTGTGTTAAACATTTATCATTTAGACAACATTTAGAGATTCCTTGGCTCTATGTTAAACATTTATCATTTAGACAACATTTAGAGATTCCGGTCTATGCTGAGCTCTGGTAAGAAGATTCAAAGAGAATACTGAACACAGTTATCCATGGCTCTGTCAGTTCTATTGATGTGGCTAAACAGTATTTTTATTGGTAGCCTTTTACTGTAATGTTCTGAAATAGATTCTGTTAATTTCCTAATTCTTTGGTTTTTCGAGACAGGATTTCTCTGTGTAGCTTTGCGCCTTTCCTGGATCTCGCTCTGTAGACCAGGCTGGCCTCGAACTCACAAAGTGCTGGGATTAAAGGCATGCGCCACCGCCGCCGCCCAGCCAATTTCCTAATTTTTTAACTGTTCCTCTCTCCCATGTGGTCCTGGGGGTCGAACCTAGACTCTCAGTAAGCACTCCAGTTACTAAGCTATGTCTCCAGCCTTTTGTTAGTTTCTGTTTATTTGCTTGAATAGCACAGTGCCATTCAGTAGCCTGATTTTTAGGAAATATGATACAGTATTGAAGACTGAGTACAAAAATGAAGCAGATGCATAGAGAAAAGCAGCTGTAGCCATTACAACCGTGCTCTGGGCTCAGTGAGGTAGAGAAAAGGAATCCCTTGTAGCCAAATCTGCTAGCTCCCTTCATTAGTATTTGCTTGGGTCTTGTTGGCCAGCACTAAGTCATATGTTATGTGGTCAGACCATCTGTGAGGGAGGAGAGGGGAACATTGTAGTGAACACATTGCCACCTTCAACTTCTTAGGGAAGAGAAAAATAACAGGGAATAATATCTGCCTTGGATCTATACATAGAAAGCTCATAAATCTTAATGAGTCCAAATCATATTTTCTCTAGAAAAGATTTCATTATTTTCTGTCAGAATTGTATTTTAATAGGTTGTCAAGTAATCTAATTTTTTGATTTTCTTTTTTTAAATGAGTAATGCACTTTATTTTATTTTATTTATGTGCATTGGTGTTTTGCCTTCATGTATGTCTGTGTGAGGCTGTCAGATCTTGCAGTTACAGACAGTTGTGAGCTGCCATGTGGGTGCTGCGAATTGAACCTGGGTCCTAACTACTAAGCCATCTCTCCAGCCCCCCTTTAATGTTATTATTGTGTATATTTATGATGTTATTTATGTTTTAAATATTTTAAAGTATTTTTTATTTATTCTTTGAGTATTTCATACGTGTTTACAATTTTTAGCATTCAGGTGCCCTTTTCTATTTTATAAATTTCTCTTATATCTCACTGAGCCTAGGTCATGCTGGCTGTATGTGCATGGGTGTGGGAAAATTGTAAAAATATTTTTATTTATTATGAGTGTATATGATGTGTATGGATGCACATGCCACAGCATGCCTGTGAAGGTCAGAGTTAGAGTCAGTTCTCTCCTTCCACCTTTACTCTGGTTCCAGGTCAACAGACACCTTTACCCTCTTAACCCTCTCTCTGGCCCAGGGTCTCCTGGCTCACGCTGCTCGGGAACTTGTTGTCATCTAAGGTTGGCCTGTAATTATTGCTCTTCCTACCTCTACATTCTTAGGTGTGTCTTTTTTTTTTCTTTCCTTCCGAGTGCCTTTCTTTTAGCTCTAGTGCTTTAAAGTCAGTATTAAAATTTTAATAACCTCTACTACTATTTTAAGATAATTTAATGTTTATTTATTTATTTTTGAGGCGGAATTTCACTGTATAGCTTAGGCTAGCCTGGATCACTGTGTTACTATGTAGCCTAAGCTGGCCTCACACTTGTAATTTCTCTTGCCTCAGCTCCTAAATAATGATACTCTAGGTGTGAGCTACTCTTGACTAGCAGAGTAATTTTAGTAGAAAAATAATGTGAGACCCTCTCTCCAAAGATCAAATAGACACACAAATGAGAAAAGCTACAGAAGTACGGCAAAGAACTCCTGAATGCCCTTGCCCAGATTCACCAATTATAAACATTTTTATATGTTTTATTTTCATTTCTTCTATATATTTTTCATTTGAAATTTAGTTCTTGTTATAATGCCCCTTGCTTCCTGGAGTATTTTAGTGTTTTTGTTTTTCTAAGTTAAAGGATATTTCACTTATAGAAAGACCCTATAGCTTATGGACTAATATCCAGAAACAACAGTGAAATCTGAGCCTGGTTGCTTATACCTGTAATTCTAGCATTTAGAAGGCTGAATCAAGAGGATAACCATGAATTTCAGGCCACTTGATCTACATACTGAGTTCTAAGCTAGCCAGGGCTCTGAAGCAAGGTTCTGCTAAGAAAAAAAGAAAAGAAAAGAAAGAAGAAATAGCACACAGACAGACACACAAACACACACACACACACACACACACACACTCACACACTCACACTCACATACATACACACGCGCGCGCGCACACATGCATACTCCCCATTATCTGGAATGTGGTCTTTTCCTGTTACCCTAATATTAGTCTTCTTAGGAATCATGTTTTTCTGATCCAGTGTTTATTTTAAAATCACACACTGAATTGAATTTTCCTTTTTTTTAAGTTTTTTTTAGTTTTTCTAAATATGGATTTTTTTTTTTTTTTTTAAGCTTCCTTTGCTTTTTTTGACACTAATGATTTTGAGGAGTTAAGGAGTTTAGGCCATTATTTTGAAGAACATCTTTCACTTTGTATTTCTCTGATTTTTTTGTTTTCTAGTTAGGTTTTGCATGTTGGATGACAGTAATATCTCAAATGATATTATATCCATCTCAGTGCACTTAGGACACATGAGGACTTATCTAATTATTGGTGGCCATTTGGTAACTTTGATTATCAAAGTAGTGTATGCAAGTTTTCTTTACTGGAAAATTTGAATTAAGGTATTTTATAAGGAGATATTTCAATATTATGTTACTATCTTGTTGCACATTTCTAGTAACTAGTGTTACCCTTTGTTGATGATTCTTCCTGTACTAGTTTATTGTGATGTTATATGGTGGTGATTTCAACAACTGTAGAATTTATTATATTATTAGTTGGCATTCTATTGAGGCTTCACATTTTCCTCTATCATTTCTAATTGTTTTCATGACTGGGTTTATAATTTTACTGTCATTAAGATATTTTGATGTCCAGTTGCTTCAGTGTGCAGTTGTAGGCTCTTTAAGTTGGCCCTTGTGTATTTTTGATATGTGTCTGTCAGTGTTTGAACATTTTGTCCTTTGGAACAGTAAAATATGCGAGGTTTATCTGGTACCTTTCCAGCCCTTTCTCTATGAAGCCCTCGTGTTTCTTTCAGTGCGTTATCTAAAGCAACATAGTATAACTCTGCTGTATCCCTCGAGAGCAGAGCAGACTTGTCCAGTTACTTAACTGCGCTAAACCCCAGTTGTTATCTGGAATGGAAGTAAAAATGATACATGTTTTCTTAGTGCTGTCCTGAGGATTCATTTAGACAATTCACTTAGAAGTACATGTCTCAGTAAATGTGACATAAATATTGCCTATTATTACATCACTATTCCCTCTTTTTCCCTTTAACAGGATATTTTAAAGGATTGTTGAAGACGAAAGTTTTTATTTTTATATGTTTTTTAATGGCTATGCAGAATATTAAATAGAATAAAGTTTGACATGACGGCAAAAAGTGTAAGTATTTGTAATTTTTTAAAAATAATTTTAATGTGAGCCTATGCTGTTTTGCTATACATAGTTTCTCACTATTCTGGTTAATAAAATTCAAAATGTTGCCTGGGTTTATAATTGTTTTTGATTGTGTAGTGTGTGAGATAAACTTAATACTATTGAATATAGTACTTTCATAGCTATTAGAGGATTCTTGCAGGTTGGTGCCAAGCTTTTCTTTTTCAACAGCTGCAAATTGCTATCTCTAGAAAGTTTCCAACTTGTCTTCTTTTCTGGGGGCTGTTACAAATTTGTTTTGGTTGCTAGAGAGTTACTTGGCCTTATTGAGCACATCTCTGCTTTCTTTGGCTTATTTTTTTTCTTTTGTGTTTGCTCAGGGAAATGTGTATGTGCTGACGTTATTTGGAAGTAGATTGCTACATTCCCTGAGGTATTCCCTGAAGACCATCTAAACTTTAGAAGTGTTGGGAAAGTTATCTAATTTCTTCCCTCTGTTTAAATGATCATTTCTTTATATCTTTATTGTAAAGATGCAGGGCTGTCTTAGGTTCACAAGTAGGAATTTAGTAAGCCCTCAGTGCAGCAAAGAGCAGGCCTACTGTGCTGCACTTTATGAAGGCTTCAATGCTGTCCACATGAGACTGAGGTAGGTGTTGGTGAGGTGAGATTAGCTTGTGGCTTTTCCTGTTTCCCTGATCTCTCAGGTTGTCACCCCTATATCTGGCTCTGTGGTTTTTTTTTGTTTTTTTTTCCCTTTGAACATAAAAACAGGTTGTAATTTAAAAGTCCAGGGTTATTTTAAACAGTAAAATATTTTTCTCTGTAGAAAATAGTATAAATGATAACATTTCCTAAAAGTATATTAGCCTCCCCTCCTGAAAGTACAGCCAGCATTTTCCTTCATCAGCTTGATATAGTACAAATTCTTATCCTAATAGTGAAATGTTTCACTAAAGCTTGTCCAGTGATTGGGTAAAACCAAAACTTATTATAAGCCACAGTCATCCTAGGGTCTCCCCTGCTAGGTAGCCTCCCTGGATCTGTGGGTTGCAATCTGATTGTCCTTTGCTTTATATCTAGTATCCACTTATGAGTGAGTACATACCATGTTTGTCCTTCTGAGTCTGGGTTACCTCACTCAGGATGATATTTTCTAGTTCCATCCATTTACCTGCAAATTTCAATATGTCATTGTTTTTCTCTGCTGAGTAGTACTCCATTGTGTATATGTACCACATTTTTTTAATCCATTCTTCAGTTGATGGGCATCTAGGTTGTTTCCAGATTCTGGCTATTATGAATACTGCTGCTATGAACATAGTTGAGCATGTATCTTTGTGGTATGATTGAGCATTCCTTGGGTATATGGCCAAGAGTGGTATGGCTGGGTCTTGAGGTAGATCGAGTCCCAATTTTCTGAGAAACCGCCATACTGATTTCCACAGTGGTTGTACAAGTTTGCAGTCCCACCAACAGTGGAGGAGTGTTCCCCTTGCTCCACATCCTCTCCAACATAGGCTGTTATCAGTGTTTTTGATCATAGCCATTCTGACAGGTGTAAGGTGGTATCTCAGAGTCGTTTTGATTTGCATTTCTCTGATGAGTAGAGATGTTGTGGCTCCGTGTTTTTTATTTAATAAGACCATTTAGCAATTTGTCTACACCTCAGAAAGATGTGGGCCCAAAACCTGGAGTCTGTCGGGAATTGGAACAGTTATTTGTTTTCATAGCTCATCCCTTTCTGATGTTATCCGTCTGCTTCATTTCTTCCTCCTCTCACCTGAAAATCACCTTAGGTCCATAGCCAGCCTTTCACTGTCTCTTGCATATTCTGAGGGAGATATACAGGAGGGAAAGAAGCAGGCTGACAGATCCTTTCCTTCCTGTCACTTCTAATTGCAGACTCTAGGAAAGCATTTCTCTTCCGAGAACAGAGAACACTTGTGTGTGTGCACACGCGCGTACAAACACACAGTTACCTTTGCCTTTTAGATCATACTTAGGATCAGGAAAAACCAAAATCCTACTCAAAACTGTTAAGGAGCTAGTTATGGAAGTGTATGGCTGTAATCCTAGCCATTCAGGAGCCTGAGGCAGGAGAATGGTGAGTTTGAGGCTATGCTAGCTAATGTAGCAAGATCCTGTCTGAAAATCAAAACAAAACAACAAAAATCCAACCAGTCCTCACAGCAACTCAATTTAAGCCAAAGAGTAAATATATTGCTTCATTTAACTGAAAAGTCTAGAGTTCTCGGGCTTTCACTACCTCTAGTTTAGAGGTTTGAAGGGTGGCATCACGTACTGTGTCCCCCAACCCCACCTTTTGGCTGTATAGGTGGTAGCATAATGACTTACTTGGGTCCTGTAGTGTTTCAGTTTATAAGAAGATATAAGGGCCAGGCGGTGGTGGCCCACGCCTTTAATCCCAGCCCTCAGGAGGCAGAGGCAGGAGGATTTTTGTGAGTTCAAGGCCAGCCTGGTCCACAGAGCAAGATCCAGGAAAGGTGCAAAGCTACACAGAGAAACCCTGTCTCAAAAAAACAAAAATAAAAAGGGTTGGGGATTTAGCTCAGAGGTAAGGCCCTGGGTTCGGTGCTGGCGGGGTGGGAGAGATGTAAGGAACTTTCAGTTTTTGCTAGTGAATTTCAAATTCCACAGAAGCAGTTTGATTACCTTGCTTGGCTCACAGATCTAGATCTTTCCATCTGTGTGGAAGAAAATAGGATGCTGAAGGTGTGAGACATGGGCCAGGAGCCTGTCATTAATGTCTCTTGTCTGAATTACACAGGATATGGCATGGATCCTTTTGCAAAGAGGATAAGATGAGGTACTGACATACATTCTCTGCATCTCATCTAATAGTACTTACTGTCCAATGAGTCTTCTAGACCAAAAATTCAGGTATATTTTAAGTTCATCTAGTATAAAACGTAGATTTTTTTTTTTCTTTTTCTTTTTGAGACAGTGTCTTGCTCTCTAGCCAGGCCAGCCTCTCAAACTCACAGTCTTTCTGCAGCAGTGTCCTAAGTTCTGGAATTGCAGACATGCAACACCCAGCACCGTGCCTGTCTTACAAAGGAAGCTTTGACAAATAAGCCAAGGTGTACTATATTTTGCCTTCTCAACGAAACTTTTTTTACATATGCTGTATTTTTTTTTTTTACAGAAAATAGTGAATACTTTTTTTTTTTTTTTTTTTTTTTTTACACCTTGATACTTCTGCAACATTTTAAGAGGCTATTTCATGTTACTCATGGTATGGACAATATACCAGTTTTCTGATAGTAGTCATTTTCCCCCCATTTTTAAATGTTTCTATTTTCCCTTTACAATTTTTTACACTTTTATTTATTTGTGTATAGGTGTATTTGTATTGTGTGTAGGTGTGCACATAGCCACAGGGTACTTGTGCAAGTCAGAAGACAACTTTCAGGAATTGAGTCTCCTTCCATGGTGGATGCCAGAATTAAACTCAGGTCACCAGGCTTGTGTGAAGCATATTTAGTGATCAAACTATCTCTCTGGCCATATTTGTAATTTGAAATAAGGTCTTATATAGCTCAGGTTTGCATTGAATGCTTCTCCTGCCCCTCAGATGCTAAGATTACTTTCAGGCACCACTAGAGCATTTTCAAGAGTTTTGTTTTGAGATAGGATCTCACTATGTAGCTTAGACTGGCTTTGAATTCACTGTGTGATCCAAGCCTCTTACTTACAGCGGTCATCCAGCTTCACTCTTCCAACTGGTGGGACTACAGGTTTGAGCCACCTTCCTTAGCCTTTGTTTTTTAAGACAGGATATTGCTGTGTCCTAGGTCTTGATCTATCTAGCCTGTCTTAGAACTCATTTTTCTGCTTCCTACTTCTTAGGAATACTTGGCTTTGAACATTTTTGTACTCTTTTGCTCGTTTGTTAGATTATTTCCATCAGACAAAAGGCTTAGAAGATTTCTGAGTCATATTATTGAGTGTGTATGATTTTTTTTTCCAGAGATTATCTTTCCCCCCTTTTTTAGTAGTAGTAGATATTAAATGTTGGACCTCATGCATGTGAGGCAAGTATTTTACTACTGAGTTATAGCTTCCGCTCTAAGAGCTCTAGAATCATACTGCTACATGGTGTTTTCTAAAGGCTACTTATTTATTTACTTGCCAGTAATGTATGAGAGTGACATTTCTCTTATGTATATGCTTACACACACATTTGCAAGGGGCAATGAACCCAACAGTAGCAAGAGTACTGTCTACAGGTTTTCTTTCTTTTCTTTTCTTTTCTTTTCTTTTCTTTTCTTTTCTTTTCTTTTCTTTTCTTTTCTTTTCTTTTCTTTTCTTTTCCTCCCTCCCTCCCTCCCTCCCTCCCTTCCTTCCTTCTTTTCTACACGTTTCCTTCCTTCCTTCCTTCCTTCCTTCCTTCCTTCCTTCCCTTTCTTTCTTTCTACAGGTTTTCTTTCTTTCTCTTTGTTTGTTTGTTGGTTTATTTTGCCTGTCCTGGATCTCACTCTGTAGACCAGTCTGGCCTCAAACTCAAAGAGATCTGCCTGCCTCTGCCTCCCGAGTGCTGGGGTTAAAGGCGTGTGCCACCGCTGCCTGACTTTTATTTTTTTATTCTTAGCCACTCTAACCAGCAAAAAGTTGTATGTGATTTCTTCTGATTACTAGTAAGGCTAAACTAATATTCTATGTGTTTATTGATTATCTACATTTCTGTTTGGAAATTGTATATGTTGATGTTGTGGAAGCTATTGGCATCTAAATAATAACTAAAACTTAAATATTACTTCACTATAAACAAATACGCACAATTATTTGATGTAAGGTATTCAAGTCTGTTGTTTACATACGTACATTGTATAATGATGATTCCAAAATCATCTTGCCTGTGAAAGGTAGAGCTGACCACTAAGTACAGATCATCTCATTGAATTGTTTTCTATGTCAAAAATACTAAATATCTGTGCAGTTTATAATATTCTTATTGAGGAATACAATTGATTGTTAAAAATAGGCTTAGGGCCAGGTGATGGTGGCACATGCCTTTAATCCCAGCACTCAGGAGGCATAGTGGATCTCTGTGAGTTCCAGGACAGCCTGGTCTACAGAGTGAGTACCAGGACAGCCAGGGCTACACAGAGAAACCCTGTCTCAAAAAACCAAAAACAAGCTGGTTGTGGTGGCTTACGTCTGTAGGATTTGCTGAAGGAGGCAGGAAGATCACAAGTTCAAGGCCAGCCTGGGCTAAACATTTTACAAAAAACAAAACAAAAATAGGCTTAGGTATTTTTATTTAGCATACCTTTCGTGACTGCTCATAGTTTATAGTACAGCATTAGACTACCCAGATATTATTCCATATTTATTTATCTTATATCATATCTGTACCTTAAACCCATTAAATTTGTTTAAATTAATTAAGAAAATGTATAGTGAAATACCTAGATAGAAGACATTTCTTAGTGTCTGATTAGGCAGAAAGTATAACATGAAATGTGAGTTTCATTTTCTCTTGCTCAATGAAATATTCTTTTTGTTGTTTTTTTTTTTCTGAGACAGGATCTCACTGGGTAGCTTAGTCTGTCCTGGAATTCACCGTGTATTCAAGGTTAGCCTTGATTTGGGTTTCTCCCAGATCAGCCCCTCAAATGCTGGGATCACAGGCTTATATCACGATGCCCCTTTTAGTTCCTTTTTTACTTTAATTCATTCATTTTTAAGATTACTTTTTATTGGTTTTGTGTGTGTGTAGACATGTGAATATACATGTGCATGCAGATGTCTGTGGAGACTGTAGGAGGGCACTGGATCCTCTTTTGTTGCAATTATAGGAGATTGTGAGCTCTATCACCTTGAAAGTTAGGAACCAAATCTGATCTTCTGTAAGAGATATGACCACTTTAAAAAAATTTTTTTAAAAAATAATTTATTTAACTTCATGTGAATTGGTGTGAAGGTGTCAGATCCCCTAGAACTGGAGTTACAGACAATTGTGAGCTGCCATGTGGTTGCTGGGAATTGAACCCAGGTCCTTTGGAAAAGCAGCCAGTGCTCTTAACCACTGAGCCATCTCTCCAGCCTGCAATGACTACTTTAAACCACTCTTTCCAACCCCATAATTCTTTATTTGTTTATTTACTTGTTTGTTTATTTGAAACAGGATCGCACTATCCCTGGGTGTCCTGGAACTCACTATGTAGACCAGAATGGCCTTGAACTCACAGAGATCTGCCTTCCAAGTACTGGGAGTAAAGTCTAGTATCACCATACCCTAACTTTAATTGTTTAAGAACATGCTTCTCTCTCTCTCTTTTGTTTTTTGAGAGGTTTCTCTTTGTAACCTTGGCTGTCCTAGAACTCACTCTGTAGACCAGTCATTTATTTATTTATTTATTTGTTTATCTGTCTATCTATTTGTTATATATATATATAATATATATATATATATATATTTTTTTTTTTTAAGAGAGAGTTTTTCTTTGTAACCCTGGCTGTCCTAGAACTTGCTCTGTAAACGAGGCTGGCCTCAAACTCAGAGATCCACCTGCCTCTGCCTCCTGAGTGCTAGCTAGGACTAAAGGTTTGTGCCACCAGGGTCTACATAGTTCTGGCTGTGCAGAACTTACTATGATACCAGACTGACCTCAAACTCACAGAGATCCACCTGCCTCTGCCTCCCGAGTGCTGGAATTAAAGCCATACACAACCAGGCCTGCAAAGTGTACATGCCCGTGGAGACCTTCGGGAGCACTGGATTTCTTGGAGCTTGAGTTACAGATGGTTGTGAGCTCCCTGATGTGAGTGTGACATAGTGTACACTCTCAACCATCTTTCCAGCCAAGGAAAGAATTCTTATTATTTTTGTTTTTGTTTTTGTTTTTGTTTTTTTTCCCCTAGACTAGGTTTCTCTGTGTCTAGCTGTCCTGGAACTCACTTTGTAGACCAGCCTAGCTTCCTGTCTCTCCCTCCTGAGTACTGGGACTAAAGGCATGAGCCACCACTAATTGGTTAGAAAGAATATTTTAATGTCTTTCCTAGCCAACTTTTTTACTTTTAAGTAATACACTTTGAATCTTCAAACTATGAAGTATAAAAATAGAATTTAATATGTACTTTGATGTAATAAATTGGTTTTGGTAGTATTTTTATGAATGTTAGATTAAAACTCTCTTCCAAGATTAAAATTAGGCTGTAATACTGAGACTTAGTTGACCTTTGTCTAATTTTTAACTGTACAGTTAAGGCATGGGTGTGCAGCTGCTTTGGAAGTTGGTAGGTTTGGTTGCTGCTGCTTTACTCTGCATGCAGAGACTGGCATGAGGAGCAGGTGTTTAAGCCTAACAGGAACCCAGTAACTGAAGTCTGTACTGTGAATGTGTGGTTTTTGTTGAGGTTTTTTTTTTTTGGTTTTTTTTTTTAACTGTTATTTTTATAAAATAAGAAAAATGTAAAACAACTCTCCTGAAGTTACTGTATGTGGATTAAATGGTCCTGTATTAGACATGGGAGCAATATATTTAAAAGTTGTCCTCGCCATTTTTGCTTTCTTTTCAAAGTAGGACAGACTAAGGTTTTGTCTTCTCTTGGTAGCAGAATTGCTTACAGTGTGAGCGGGCTCCTTAGTAATGGTAGCCCACAGCTCAGCAGATGCTCAGTTGCTTGAATGTGTAACGTTATATTTGTGAGCAATCCAGGAGAGCCATGATGTGGCTGTTTGCTGCATTTTTTTTTTTTTTAAGGCTAGCTGAACTTAAATCTCCGTCCAAAGCAGCTACACCATCGCATAGAATTGAGAAGCTTGTTTCTACACATCTCAGTGTCAATTTCTGTCGTAAAAATTTGATTTTAGGTGCCATTTGTGTGTTATATCAGAATTACTTGGCTGTGTTGAATGATACATAAAAATATTTTGGTAAAAGGAAACTGCACTTGGTAAAGGATTTTAACCACTGAATAATGAACTCATTAGCTCTTAAACTATTAAATTGATAAGGACCAAGTGAGTGCTTGTGGAGGATATATAATGTTAAATATTAAATAATTTAAAGAGACAGTCCAGTGTTGGACTGGAAAGATGGCTCAGCAGTTAAAAGAACTGGCTGCTCTTCTAGAAGTCTTGGGTTTGATTTCTAGCGCCCATATGGCAGCTTACAGCTGTTTGTAACAATAGTTCCAAAGGATCTGATGCCCTCTTCTGGCCTCTGTGGGGACCAGGCACACAGGGTACACAGATGTGCATGCAGACAAACCACCTATACACATAAAATTATAAAGAAAATTTTAAAGTCAAGTGCACAAAGTTTCAGTGCCTCATGCTCTTTAAAATTCTTTTAAGTTACTGAAGAACTGATTTGCAGCGTGGTGATGCTTATTGAAGTATCGTATTATATACTTGTAATTTGTTACCGGGATAGTTTTATTGGGAGGTAGGGGCAGTACTGGGAATTGAACCCAGAGACTTGGGCATGTAAGGCAAAGCTTGCTGAGCTATACCAGCACAGATCAATATTAAATTAAATCTATTCAGTATACATACTCAGGCACGCATACAACCTACCATAAAAGTAAGGATTTGTAATTAGCTTGATTGTAGTGATCATTTAATAATTTAGACATGTATCAAAACATCAAGATAAGGATCAATAATTTGAGGCCATATAATGAGTTCTAGTCCAATAAAACTGTTTTAAAGATATATTTGAAAAGAGGGTTTGAGGTATCATACTACAAATTTGTAATGTTCAAAGTTTGCAGAATATTGCAAGTTTGTAATGTTATAAGATTACAACTCTTAATGTATAAAACTATAATATACAGTAATAATGGATCCATTTCCTATAACTTGCTTTGAGCTAAGCTGTTTGTTTGTTTGTCTTCTTCCTTGAGACAGGGTTTCTTTATGTAGCCTTGACTGTCCTGGAACTCACTCTGTAGAGCAGGCTGGCCTTGAATTTAGAGACTGAGCTAAGTTTTTTTAATCTTAAATAAAAATCTTATTATGTGTGTATGTGATGCAGGGGTAGGGGGGATGGGGAGAGCTACCTAATGCCACTGTGCTCTTGAGGATAGCTTTGTGGAATTGATTCTCCCTTTTATCTTTATGTGAGTTTGAGTTTGAACTCAGATATTCAGGCTTATTCAGCAAGCACTTTATGTACTGAGCTGTCTTGATGGCCCCCGTGTCAAGTTTTCAAAGTTGAGATTCCCCTAGGCTCTGAAACAAATTTTTAGAATTTTTATGAAAATCAGGCGTGGTCATGCATTCCTGTAATTTCAGCACTCTTGAGATAGAGATTGGAGGATCAGAAGATTAATCCTCAGCTGTACAGTTTGAGGCCAGCCTGGGATATATGAGGCCTTATATCCACAACAGAAAATGACTATTTCTTATGGTACTGCATTTTCATCTGTGACACCAAATAGCCCTGTAGATATTACATTAAGTGAAAGAAACCCTCCGAAGGCCATGGCCACAGAGAGCTGCTGATACATAGTGCTAACTGATCATGAATTTTGACATAGACTGAAGAGTGTGTGCCGTGTAGTGTGCTGCGTACTTTGCATTACTTATCTCCTTGGGACTTTATAACAACCAGAACTGGTAAGTACTGGCAGCAGCACATTCTAATTTGCAAATTTGTAATTTGAATGGCTTGACCGGGGCTCATAACAGTGGGCTTTATGAGCCAGTGTGGACCCAGATAAATGAATGGACTTGAGTTCGTCATGGTATTTCTGTGGTAGTTCTTCAAAACATTGTAGAAGTGATTAAGAACATTAGAAATTAAGGGCAGCAATGAGGATATAATTACTCTTATTTTTATAGTGCTAGAGTTCAAACCAGGGCTTTATACATGCTAGGCAAGTGTTCTGCTGCCGAGCCAAGCCTCCAGCCCTGAGGATGGAATTGTGATTTATCTGTTGGCAGCTGTCATATTACTTGCCTTCAAAATATTCAGAAAATTTGTGGATTTTGGTTTAACTCATAAGTAACATTCCATTAATTTTTAATCTAAAATTCTTAGTTTTCCCATTTCAAGCAATATGGTAACATTTTCTTTTTAGTAATATATTCCTATGGATGATATAATTGATTTATTTCATAAGACTATATATAATACTTGATACAGACCTCTGGTGGAAGATAAAAAAGTCTATTAAATAATGCTATAATACTTCAGATCCGAGTATTAATTTTTTTTAATCTAGGTTGGTTTGACATCCACAAGTGCAGAACTGAGGGGCTTTATAGATCAGAATTTCAGTCCAACAAAAGGTAAGGATTATTGGATAAAAAATTTCTGGATTTAATTTTGTTGCAGTTCTCCTATAAAATATACAATTATAAGAATTCCTTTGTGTACAATAGTTACATAGTGTTAGGATGTCATCACATACCAAATGAGTCATATGAATGTCAATTGTCTCTAGGAAGTGGAAGGTCTTTGTACAATTTTTCTCTCTTTCTTTAGAGGTCTCAAAGCTCCTTAACCAGTGATCTTATTCCAACTGACAATGTTAAATCTATTTTTTCTGTGTATGGTAGCATATGCTGTAGTTCTAATGTTTTAGGGGCTGAGCCAGGAGGATTGCTATGAGTTTGAGACCAGTGTGAGCTTTATATTCAGTTCTAGGCTCTACTGGACTATAGAGTGAGTCTTTGTCTCCAAAACAAAACGAAACAGGGTGGGAGTTGAGGGCCTCAAGGGATTCCTCTCTTCTCATTATATGTAGTCATTGGCTGATAGAGGAAGGAAAGACTTCTTCTTCAGTGATGTAGCTACTGGTAAGGGGCCCATGCTCCTGAAACACCCCTAATGGAAACTATTGGATCACCCAAAACCCAAAACAGAATAAAACAAAACCATGAAAGTACGAAGAGGGCTAGTTGGGAAGGGAAGAGGATTAATGGAGGTAGGAGAGAGACAGATGAGGGTCACAGGAAGACAGGTGTAATTGGGACATATTGTATATATGTACAAACTGTCACAATGAAATCTGTTATGTATAATTAATATATGCTAATAAAACATTTAAAAATTAAAAACTGTTCCCCAATTTTCTGCTTTCAAGTTGTTTTAACTTGTAAGAAAATGCAGTAGAGAAAAATGTAATAAATATGTGTTTTCTAATAGACAAATTTCTCTAATCCATGACTTACTGGGGCATACTTAATATCAGAAATCTGATTCACCAACATAAGGACTTCCATGAAAACTGGCAACATCTTTATATACATCTCTCTATGCTATCTTTTAGCATGTAGGCCTACATGAAATAGTTATAGATGAAATGATAGGATGTCTGCAGCTGGATTCAGAATAATCTAATGTGAGGAGGGTAGACTATGTGGGCATTACAGATAAAGCAGTATTCTTTATAAGGTGATTGAGTATTTAAGCTGAGTGATGGCTATGTGGGGTATCTTTTTTTTTTCTTCCTGCTTTGTAAATACTTGACATTTTCCACTGTACAGGGTAGGAACAACATAGTTGCCATTGTATTACAGTTTTGAGAAAACACCAGCTTCCTTAAAAGATTTTGTCTACTGTATGAGATGTGCCATGGAGACTACGGAAAGTCTGTACTTTGTATAAAAATATCTAGCTTAATAAATAATATTAATAGTCTATAGGAATTACTCTGAGAGTGTTATAAAAGTATTTGAGAAATATTTTGTCTTGGTGTTTTTCACTTTTCCGCCCACATGATGGCATACATAGAAAATGGTAATGTAACATTTATTAAATGCACTAGGGCTAAAAAAAAGGATTGTTAAAGGTCATAGGTGTGATACCTAAGAGCTGTAGCCACTCCAAGCCATGGGGCAGAAGGAAATCAGTATCTTAGTACACTTAAAACTTTCAATATGTGATTGGGATTCTCTCCTTTAGTAACATACAATGTGCAGGTCAGGAAAACCCAGGAACCACAGCCTGGATGAAAGGGAAAACCATAGTAGTGGGATGGGGTTGATGAGTGATGTAGACATTTGGAAAATAAGGAAAAACACAGCCAATCATGAAAGGCAGCGGTGACTGAAAACATGCCTTCAAAAGTCCCAAGGGAAGGAGAAGAGGAGGGTTTAAGTGAGGCTGTTGAAATGGGCATGTGAAGGGTAAGAACACTGGGTAAAAAGGTTTGCCCTGGATATGTGGAAATTCTAGTACACTTTAACTACAGAGCAAAGCCTTCTTAGCTTGCTTAACTGTATAGAACAACTGGGAAAGTTGGAGATAGAGGGGTCAGGGTTAGAAAAAAGGATTTATTATTATTATTATTATTATTAATATTATTATTATTATTTGAAACAGGGTATTTCTGTGAAACAGCCCTGGCTGTCCTAGAACTCTCTATGTAGACCAGGCTAGCTTCAAACTCACAGAGGCCTGCTTACCTCTGCCTTCTGAGTGCTGAGATTAAAGGCCTGTGCCACCATAGTGTGGGATTTGTGTGTGTGTGTGTGTGTGTGTGTGGTTTAGGCAGCCATGTTGTTGAGGTATCATGGGTGTAGCTTCCCTGTCATTTCTGGGAGACACACTCTTGGAGCGGACTTCCTGTCCTTTAGCTCTTACGTTCCTGTTCCCTCTTCTGTGATGTCCTGAGCCTTGAGTGCTGTTGTGTTGAATATGTATCTACTGTTGTTGGACACCCCACAATTAGTTGTTTTCTGCACTTTGACCAGTTGCAGTTTTTCTTAATGGTCTCTGCTGCAAAGGGAAGTTTTTTGTTTGTTTTTCAGTTTTTTGAGACAGGGTTTCTCTGTGTAGTTTTGGTGTCTGTCCTGGAACTCACTCTGTAGACCAGGCTGGCCTCGAACTCACAGAGATCCGCCTGGCTCTGCCTCCCGAGTGCTGGGATTAAAGGCGTGTGCCACTGCCACCTGGCTTGCAAAGGGAAGTTTTTTTGATGAGCGGTGAAAGCTACTCTTATTTGTGGGTATAAGGATAAGTAGAATGCAGTTAGGAATTATGCTGGCTTAGAAAAGGGGTGGTTGTAGTTCCATGATCTCATTAGCCCCAGGTAGTGGTCAGGCTTGAAGACAAGCACTTTACCTGCGTAGCCATTTGGCCAGCCACCAGCAACTCAAGTCTTCATTCCATTTTGTGTGTGTGTGTGTGTGTGTGGTTATTTTGGGGCTCTTTGTTGTTGTTTTTGTTTTGTTGTTGTTTTGATTTGTTTTGTTTTTTTTTGAGATAGGATCTTGTTAGATAGTCCAGTCTAGCCTGAGATTTGCTACATCACTATTAGTCAGGATTCTCTTAACTTCTAAGTGTATGTATCCCAGTTACACATTCTGGATCTAGGGAAATAACCAGGATGAGTTGGGAGACCCCCTGGACTTGCTGTGATTTGGACTTCAGCCAAAATTCCATTATTCACCTGACTGACCTCCATAAGCCCCTACTGTAACTGGAGGGCCACAAGTTTCTTGGGACCTCCCGGAATCAGCATCAGTTCAGACCTAGGATCTAATAGACCCCTGAAAGTCTCATTGTTTCTTTTCACCCAGTGGTACAGTTACCCTTGAAAGGATTATAAGGTCACTCTGGAGAAGGACCAGAGAAAGGCTGACAGTAGGACTTTTAGGTATTTTATCAAGTCCTTCCTCAGGGGAACCTGGCTGTCCCTTCATTCAAGGGGTTCTGGGTCTACAAGCTGGCTCAAGTCTGGAAATTGGTTCACAGGCTGAGATTCCCTTTTTTCATGATCCAGTGTAGCCTTTCTTTCATTTGTTTGAGAATTTTTCTGCTTATACAGATCAAACAAAAGTTCAGTAGGCTTCTTACCTATTTCATGCCTGGAAACACCATGACTGATTAGCCAATACCAAGGGTCCATATGAGTCATGTCACCATAAAATTCACTTTACCTGGGCTGACCATTATAGGTTAGGCTGTTCTGTTCATTGCTTTTTCTATCCTGCCCTTAGGATCACTAAGATCATCTTGTCTTTGGTGATTCAGTGCTGCCACCCGGCCCCTGCTCTCTCGCCCAATTAAACCCATTGCATTTAATTCATCGAACCTAGCAGAAGAGTCTCCAACCCTAAGATACGGCACAAGAGAAGGGGTGAGTGACAGTGGGGCTCTGCAGTGCGCTGGTCCCCCAGACCATTTTGCATCTTACAGGATTAGTGAAAGGCATGTCTTCTGGGCCTTCTCATTGTAGAGGATTAGCTTTTAACAGCATGCCCACTCAGCATTGTAATTTCTCCTTACACAAACTTTTGACACCCTTTTTAACTGTGCAAGCTTCCAGATTAAACCTAGACTCTCCACTCAGGACCAGTGTCAATAAACTCAGCCTGATCCAGCCTTATGTTCCTTCTACCATTATCCCACGGCCTTAAATCCCATTCCCACACATTCTCCAGACTTCTGCTTGAATGACTTAGCAAACTCAGTAAGCTTTTTAGTAGTGTGGTACATCTCCTCATGGACTCCACACTTTCTGCTTTCCTCTAGGAGCCCATCCCTTGTTTCTTTTCTTTCCTTTTTCTGTTTTAGTTTTTGAAGTGGTCTTGCTTTGAAGTCCTGACTGTCCTGGCCCTTGCCATGTAGACCAGAGTGGCCGTAGGTTTGCAGTGATTCTCCTGCCTTTGCCTACCCTTTGCTGGCATTATGGGTCTGAGCCACTATACATGGCTTTTTAATTTTGTGTGTTTTTAAGATAGAGTCTCTCTGGTGGTTATGGCACAGGCATATGGCCCAGCACTCAGGAGGCAGAGGCAGGCAGATCTCTGAGTTCAAGGCCGGCTTAGTCTATAGAGTGAGTTCCAGGACAGCCAGGGCTACACAGAGAAACCCGGTCTCAAAACAAAAACGAAAGAAGAAAGCAAGAGACTCTCATACTTACTGGTCTAGGGTAGGATGGTAGGCCAGTGAACCTCAGGGATTATAAACACATGCCACCATCCTTTGTTTTTGTTTTTGTTATTTAGCTTGGGTTCCGAAGATTGAATTCAGGTCCTTATGCTTGTGAGGCAAGCACTTTACCAGCTCATCCGTCTCCCCAGCCTTTTGACTTTGGACACCATTTTTGTGCCGTGCTCTCCTCCCTGCCTCCCTCCCTGCCTCCCTCCCTGCCTCCCTCCCTGCCTCCCTCTCCCTCCCTCCCTCTCTCTCTCTCTCTCTCTCTCTCTCTCTCTCTCTCTCTCTCTCTCTCGTTTACTTCCTGTTGTCTTTCACATCTAAACTTTGGTCTTGTTAGAGCTTCTGTGCTGGCTAGTTTTGTGTCTTGACTCAGGTTAGAGACATACCTGAGAAGAGATAACCTTAGTTGAAAGAAGCACCTCCATAAGATTGACCTTAATTGGTGATTGATATGGAAGAGCCCAGCCCATAGTGGATGCTGCCCACCCCTGGGCAGGTGGTCCTGGAGTATGTAAGAAAGTAGCCTGAGCAAGCCAGTAAGCAGCACTTCTCCATGGTCTCTGTATCAGCTCCTGCCCCTAGGTTCCTGCTTTGAGTTCCTGCCCTGCCCTCCTTTGATGATGTATTGTTATGTGGAACTGTAAACTAAAATAAACCCTTTTCTCCTGAGTTGGTTTTGGTTATGGTGTTTTATCACTGCAATAGAAACCCTAAGACTGCTTCTAATTGTTGTTTGAATCTTAGATAGTCTTTTAATAAAAAATCCAGAGCCAGATATAAGGGTGAAAGCTGAAAGATCAGAGAAGCAGAGCACCCAGCCACTAGTTCTTACCTCTAGGAATCCTCAGCCTAAAGAGAGTGAGTTCCTGTTTTCTCACACCTTATATACTTTTCTCTGCCCAGACATCACTTCTGGAATTGAAGGTGTGTGTGCTTCCGAGTACTGGGATTAAGGATGTATGCCACCACTGTCTGGCCTCTATGTCTAATCTAGTGGCTGGCTCTATCCTCTGATACTCAGGCAAGTTTATTAGGGTACACATTATATCACCGCATCTAATACACTTCTCCCTATCTTAATGCATATGCATGTCTGTGCAAGTCTGTGTGTGTGTGTATGGTAGGGGTGTGTAAGTGTGAGCACGCATGTGTGCACCCCTGCTTTCATATATATTTTGATGTTAGGTCTTGCTGTGTATCTCAAGCTGACTTTTTTTTTTTTAAATCTCAAGACGGGGTTTCTCTGTGTAGTTTTGGCGCCTGTCCTGGAACTTGCTCTGTAGACCAGGCTGGCCTCGAACTCACAGAGATCCACCTGGCTCTGCCTCCCAAGTGCTGGGCGTGTGCCTGTAAATACTTAGAGGACAAGTATTTCATTAGTCTGTCTTACAGAGTCTTTCTCAAAGTGGGAACATTGAAAGAGTTTATGTCATCTACCTGTAAATGCTTTGACTTCTAATCAGACTCCTGTTCACTTTGAAAATCTAGCCCACAGGAATTTCTCAGTCCCTCCTTGTTCAGTGCATGTGCTACCTTTGACCCCTGTGCACACTGTGTTCCTGCCTGTCACCTGACATTCTCAATATGATTCTCTTTTACTAAGCTGAGAGCTCTTGGAGGGCAAGGTCCTTCTCAGTTGTACTTTCAGAGTCTCATTGTCTACATTTAGTAAATATTGAGCTGTAAAAGCTTACTTGCTATAACATACTTAGAGTTTTTATCAAATTATTTAACTTTTGAGGAGTGAGTGTCTTTCTTTTGAAACAGAATGTTACTGTACTTAGTGAGGAACATAGCTCTTTGTTTTTGTTTTTGTTTTTCAAGACAGGGTTTCTCTGTGTAGTTTTTTTGGTGCCTGTTGGATCTCGCTCTGTAGACCAGGCTGGCCTCGAACTCACAGAGATCCGCCTGGCTCAGCCTCTGGAGTGCTGGGATTAAAGACATGCACCACCACCGCCCGGCTTTAAACTCTTTGTTTTAAGACAAACATTTTAAGAGTTGGAAGCTTAAGAGTTGTATAGTTAGCTAAAACAAAGGCAAGCCTGAAGCTAATTGTATGCTACCCATGGTGAGTGGATATCATGTACAGCATAATTGTGGGGAAACCACTAAATGCTATTTAAAATGTTGCTTGGGCTGGGTGGTGGTGGCGCATGCCTTTAATCCCAGCACTCGGGAGGCAGAGGCAGGCAGATCTCCGTGAGTTCAAGGCCAGCCTGGTCTACAGAGCGAGGTCCAGGACAGGCACGAAAACTACACAGAGAAACCCTGTCTCAAAAAACAAAACAAAACAAAGACAAAAAACAAAACAAAAAAATAAAATGTTGCTTGGTAGTTCTCTAGAGGGACCATAATAATGAATTTCTCTCCAGGTAAAAATGTGACTACTTGTTGAGAATGGGATAAAGATTAGAGGAATTTGAAAAGTTTAAGCAGGAAATCATCATAAGACGAAGATTTTTTTCATTGTTCAAAATCTTCTGTTGTTTGCGTTTGTGAGACATGGTCTCTTTACATAGCCCTGGCTATCCTGAGGCTTATTATGTAGACCAGGCTGTCCTCAAACTCTCAGAATTTGGACTGCCTCAGCCTCCCAAGGACTCTGGTATCAAAGGTTTGCACTCCTATGCCCAGCAGAGTTCAGAGTCTTGACAAATACAGAGTTCCATGGTCAGTTCAACAGATTGCTGATTTATGCCCCATGTTTCATTTGTTTGTTTCTGAGAGAAGTCTCCTGTCGCCTAGACTGAACTTGAATTTTCTGTATAGCCAACACTGTCCTTGAATCCCTGATCCTCCTGCCTCCACTTCCCAAATTCTGAGATTACAAGCACGTACTATACCCAGCGCCACATTTTCTTCCATTTACTTGACAACCCAAGTCCTGCAATATTTGTACTAAAGTTTCTGTTTTATTTTGAACTACTTTGAGGAATAGGAAAATGGCATATGGTTACTGTTTCTATAAAAGTTCCTTGGCAGACTTCTGAAGATAAGGTCATGTTAGGGTGAGTTTGGCCTTTCTTACTGGGCTAAGCTTGATGGATGTTGTATTTTAGTGAACATAGTCAATGGGTCTGGGTTAATCCTTGAGTCTGTATTTGGTTTCAGGATATTTTAAAATATCTTAATGATCTGAACATAGATGCTTGCAAACTATTCTGCAAGTGGTTTTCTTTAGTAACCTATTCACTCTAGTTTTCCCTGAAGGATGTACAATACCAAATAATTTCGTCTTGTTTGTATTTTCTGTTTATCTTCAATATAAAGTATATTGAAATAACAGTGATAGTTTTGTCGTGTTAAATAGCTAGATAATAGAATAAATTAGAATTAACTTTTAAAAATGAAAATCTAAGCCGGGCGGTGGTGGCGCACGCCTTTAATCCCAGCACTCGGGAGGCAGAGCCAGGCGGATCTCTGTGAGTTCGAGGCCTGCCTGGTCTCCCAAGCGAGTTCCAGGAAAGGCGCAAAGCTACACAGAGAAACCCTGTCTCAAAAAACCAAAAAAAAAAAAAAAAAAAAAAAAAAAAAAAAAAAAATGAAAATCTAAGCCAGATATAGTAGCAGGTGCTAGTGATTTCTACACTTGAGAGTCTGAGGCAGAAGGATCAGGTGTCCAAGAGCAACCTGGGCTACAGAGTTAGACCTCCATCTCAAAAGACAAAACAAACACATGTAGCAAAAAGTAGAAGAAAAGACGATCCAAGTAGTTTCCAATTGAAAACAAAAGATAAAGAAAAAGACCAAAGTGAAAAGAGACTGGTCAGCACATTTTTCTCTTCAGTGTTAACTGCCTTCACAGCATATGTTGTGGGCGGGTAGAATTATATAACATTGTTCTAGTTTTCAGCTGCATATTCTAGAGACATACATAGTGGAATCTTTTTGTTTGATTGCTTATTTTTAGATTTATTTACTCTATGTGTGGGTATTTTGCCTGCATGTACATATGTGCACCATGTGTTTGCCTGGTGCCCACAGAGGTCAGAAAGTGTCTGATCTCCTGAAACTGGAATTACAGATGGCTATGAGCCACTATGTGGGTGTGGGAATTGAACCTGCTTCTCTGCAAGAGCAATAAGTGCTCTTAACTGCAGAGCCTTTTCTACCAGCCCTTTAAATAGTTTTGCTAACCACTCCCCTTGAATTTACAAGATAAGCCTGCCTCTGCCTCCTGAGTACTGGAATTAAAAGCTTCTCCCTATCTATTGACTTTACCTTTTCCTTTTCTTTCAAGACAGGGCCTCCTATCGCCTAGTCTGGACTCAAACTCACTTTGTAGATAAAGATGGCCTTGAATACCCAATCAGTTATAAAAGAAATTTTCCAGTGCTGGGATTACAGGCAGGTGCTACCATGCTGGGCTCCAGAATTTTTTGTGCTAGTAGCAATTTGACTGTGTACCCAATTTGTTTATCGGCTCAGGAGTTGTTGAACATTGGTCTTGTTCCCAACAGTTGTAGGTTATTATGAATGAAACTGCTGTGAGCATTCAAATAAAAGTTTATGTGTTGACACACATTTTCATTTTCCTAAGGTAAATACCTAGAAGTGGAATTGCTGGGTCATATGGTAAGTATGTGTTTTAAAAACATGTTTCCCAAAGTATCACATAAGTTGGTATCCCAACTAGCAATGCTTTTTAGTTCCTTTCCAGTACTTTGAATGGGCAGGGCTTGATTTTCTTTGCTTTCTTCATTCTGTTAAAGTGAGTTTGTATGCTGTTTCAAGATTATTTAGCTATTTATTCACTTTTTGTTTTATTTTGGTTTGGTTTGGTTTAGCAGTTCGGAGCACGGCTACTCTTGCAGAGGACATAGGTTGAATTCCAGCACCTACATGGCAGCTCACAACCTTCTGTAACTAGTTCCAGGGAATCTGATACCTTCTTCTCTACAGGCACTAGGCACACACATGCTGCACAAACACATATGCAGTAAATACTACACAGAAACAAATTTCAAAAGTATTTAAGAAGGTCTGTGTACAGAGTATATACACCACAGGTATGTAGAAAAGAGGACAACTTTCAGGAGTGAGTTTTCCCCTACTACCATGTGGGTTCCAGGAATTTGAACTCAGGTCCTCAGGCTTGGCAACAAGTATCTTTCCTTGCTAAGCCATCTCGCTGGCCCTGTGTCAGGATTTCAGTGACTAATGATGTTACTGAATGTTTTTGTGTGCTTTTTTCTTTTTGCCATCAGTGTATCTCTTTTCATAAGATAGTTATTTAAATCATTTTTAAGTCTCTCCCTATCCCATGAAATTTTGAATTCTTCGGCTTCCACCCTTAGAGTGATGGGATTTCAGATGGGTAACTCCATGAACAGTTTATAGGGATCAAAAGCAGAGCTTTGTGCATACTAGGAAAGCACTAACTGAGCTATATCCTCAACCCTCTTTTGTTAGTTTTTTATTGGATTCTTTGCCTTATTGTTTAATCTTGGATGAGTCCTTTATCATATGTGTATAGCAAACATTTTCTCCTACCTTATAAGTTTTATTTTTAACAGAAGTTTTGAAGAGCAGTTATTTTTACATCTTAATGTGAAATTTCCCAACTAAAAATACAGTTTGGAGTTAGGCATGTATCACATGCCTGTAATTAAGGCAGAAGCAGGAAGACCTAGAGTTTAAGACCATTCTGTGCTCCATCGTGAATTCTGGGCCAGTCCAGGATACATAGTTTCGAAACATAAAAAAATATGGGTTTATCTTACTAAAAAATTTCCCTATGTATTTATTAAGAAGTTTTATATAACTTTTTTGTATGTTCATTTTTTTTTGTTTTCAAAACAGGGTTTCTCTGTGTAACAACAGGCCTGGCTGTCCTGGAACTGGCTCTGTAGAAAGGCTGGCCTCAAACTCAGAGATCTGCCTTCCTCTGCCTTCTGAGTGCATAATTATAGCTCTTAAATTTAAGTCTGGTAAATTTTTACCTAGTTTTATATGGAATGAAATGAGGGATAAAAATTGCTACTTTTGCATGTGAATATCTAATGATTTCAGCATCATTTATTGAGAATACTACACTTTCTCATAGAATTATTTTGTACTTTTGTCCTGTCAGGTGGTTATAATTGAGGATTGAATTCAGACTCTGCTCTAGTGATCTGTCTGCCTTCCCACAGTATAGCTCAGTGGTTCTCAGTTAAGAGCAACTTCATCCCTTGGGGACCCTTGGCAATGTCTAGAGACATTTTTATTTTCACTCTGGAGGTAGAAAAGTTGCCTGGTAGTTGGAGAGAGAGGCTAGGGATGCTACTAAACATCTCTAATGCACAAGAGAGTACCCTCAAAGAATTAACAGTCTAAAATGTTAATAGTGCCAAGCTTGAAAAGCTGCTATGCTTTTAATCAAGCCTTAAAATCAAGAAGTTGTAAGTCCTTCAATTTTAGTCTTTTTCAAAATTGTCTTAGTTATTCTAGCTCTTTTGAGTTTGTTTGTTTCCCTGAGACGGGGTTTTTTTGTTTAGCCTTGGCTGTCCTGGAACTCTCTCTGTAAATTAGGCTGGCCTTGAGCCCACAGAGATCCTCCTGCCTCTGCCTTCCAAGAGCTGGGATTAAAGGCGTGTACCACCACCTTGCTGTTCTTTTGAGTTTTTAATTTTATTTTAGTTTTTGAGATAGGGTCTGCTGTAATTTTAAAACGTCGGGCCAGAGACTTTGGTGGGTTGGAGCCGAGGGGCCCCATGGCGGATGAGAGAGAGACACACAGCATGTACACAGCACTTGCCTAGAGTTTTATTGGGGGGAGGGAGAGAAGGGGGCTGAGGAGAGAAGAGGAAGAGAAGAGGAGACTGGAAAGGGAGAAGACGGGAGGTGCAGACGCGACCTCGTGGGAATAGAGAGAAGGAAGGGCCCCGCCCTTTTATGAAGGGACTATGGAGCACTGAGCACATGATATTTGTTGTCAAGACCCTGAATATACCAAGGTATTGCCTATGTGTTGGTCAGGTCCCCAAGGGGCGGGTCTGAATGCTAACAGGGTCTCATATATTAGCCAAGGCTTGTCTTCAATTCACTGTGTAGCTGAGAATGGCCTTGACTCCTGTTCCTCCTGCCTCCTCTTCCCAATTGGAATGTTATACTGTACTCCATCGCACCTGATCTGTGTGGTGTTGGGAACTGAACCCACAGCTCCATGTCTAGTAGACAAGCACTTTATCAAGTGAGCCACATCCCCAGTCTGTCCTGGGAATTTTAGAAAGACTTCTGAAGCACACTTCAGAAGCAGGCATGGTGTGGCATACCTATAACCCTGGTACTTGAGTAGTGGATTCAGGAAGATCTGGGGTTTGAGGGCACCCTTGGCTATATGAGTGTAAGGCTACCCTGCACTATGTGTGACAGTGGCGGGGGTCAGGGAAGGGTGGAGAGGAAAAAGGAAGAAAGAACAAGCCAACACAGTATAGTGACTCCTGCCTGAAATTCTAGAGCTTGGGAGGATAAGGCAAGAGGATCACTTTAAGGCTTGACTGGCTACAGAGTGAGACCCTGTCTTAAAAAACAGACATCAGGGCAGGGCAGTGGTGGCTCACACCTTCAACCCTAGTACTCATATGGATCTCTGTGACTTTAAGGCAAGCTTGGTTACAAAGACCGTGTCTCAAACAAAACAAAAAGGTCAGGCCCTAGGAGAAATTTTCATTTCATCAAACTAAAGACCTGGAGACAGAATATCAGGGACATACTTGCAAATTTAAGGAAGTGGGGCTCTTCCTGTTTAGCTACTTGCAGCTGCTCCCCATGTTGCAAAGTCTTCTCTATGGCATCCGGAACTCCTTTTCTTCTCTGTCTCTCTAATCACCTGTACTTCCTCTTTGGTGACACAGTTGTCTATAGGCTATAGTGTATTTCCTTAGTAAAAAGACTACTAGTAGGAAGGAGCAGGAAAGAAAAATCAGTAGGGCTTTTGCTTTTGTCTCTGGTATAGGACCCGAGGGGGAGACTGTGTGGGATTCCCTTATAATCCTGTGGTCTGGGTGAGTGTGTACTCGGGAGTTCCGGAGGAAGCGGGGAGCCAGGTTCCTGCCATGGCAGGCTTTGAGCTCCTAGCCTCTCGGGAGCCTGAATTGGTGATGCCTGGCGAATGGGAGACTGGGAGCGGTCCAATAAAGGGACTTGAAAATCCAAAAGAAAAAAAGAAGAAAGGAAGGAAGGAAGGAAGGAAGGAAGAAAGAAGAAAGGAAGGAAGAAAGAAAGGAAAAATCCATTGGAATGGTATGCATTTTTTCAGGTCTGTCCTAGTTCATTTCATGTTGCTATAAGAAGATACCTAAATACTTAATAAAATTAAGAGATGTATGATAAGCGGTGGTGCCACACACCTTTAATCCCAGCACTTGGGAGGCAGGCAGATCTATGAGTTTGAGGCCAGCCTGGTCTACAGAGCAAGTTCCAGGACAGCCAGGGCTACACAGAGAAAACTTGTCTCAGAAAAACAAAACAAAAGCTTGAGAGATGTATTTAGGTTACTGTTTTGGAGCTACAAGTACAAAATTAAGTTGACCTTTTGGTGAGAGCCTTCCATCTGTAATCATTGTATAATAGAATGGTAACATCATGACCCGGAAGAAGAAAGAGGGAGAGAGTGAAAATATGAACACAGCAAGATAGGAAGAAAGGGAGTTGGGGAGGGTCAAGGGTCATCTTTTTATAACAGTTCACGCACACAGAAATTAGGACCTAACTATTCTTTGAGACCAGCATTGATGTATTCATGAGATTCAAGCCTGTAAATCATCTCTGAAAGTTTCTATCCCTTAAATATGCTACTTCTTCACAATGCTATACTAAGAACCATCTTTCAGCATCTGAGTGTTTTGGGAACACAGTCATATCTAAACTATAGCAAAGTCCTATATAATAAAATCTCCAAAAGCTTTTTGCTGTAGTGTTACAACAAATGGATTTTGCTTGTTCTTCAAAGGTTCATCTTTTAGAGGCCTGTGAGATGTCTCAGTGAGTAAAATCACTTACTACTGCAGGGACCTGATAACAGAGTTTAGTCCCTGAAATCCATAGTAGAAGGAGAGAATTGAGCTCCGAAGGTTGTCCCCTGGATCTCCAAATACATGCCATGGCACACGTGTAACACACATACACATTAATTAAAACAAAAGTTTTTGGCATGAGTTCATTAAGAAATAAGTATGGGTGGGGCGGTGGTGGTGCACGCCTTTAATCCCAGCACTCGGGAGGCAGAGGCAGGCGGATCTCTGTGAGTTTGAGGCCAGCCTGGTCTACAGAGCGAGATCCAACAGGCACCAAAAAACTACACAGAGAAACCCTGTCTCAAAGGGGCGGGTGTGGGGGGGAAAGACATGCAGTTGTGGGTGTGGGCTTCTCAAGGGAGAATTTTCTCTAAATGTCTTTACAGTAGCCATATATAACATTTTGGTGGCGTCTAAAGTTTGGAAGTGTTGCTGAAGAACCTAGATGAGTCAGTAGGGTGTTTCCTGGGCTGCACTGGATAGGGTTCCAGCTGATAAAGTCAAACCTCAGGTCAGAGTATTGTGCAGGAAATGAGAGGTGTGTCCTGTATACAGCTGATGATGGCTGTGAATCTGGCTCAACACAAGTGGTGAATTACTTAAAAGATGATGGGATTTTCATTTGTTTTATTTTGTTTTGTTTACTTATTTTGTTTATATTTTATGTGCATTGGTATTTTGCCTGCATGCATGTCTGTGTGAGGGTGATGGATCCCTTGGAGGTAGAGTTACAGGCAGTTGTAAGATGCCATGTAGGTGTTGGGAACTGAACCCCGGTCCTCTAGAAGAACAGCTAGTGCTCTTAACCACTGAGCCATCTCTCCAGCCCCTTATTTTGTTTTTGATTTCAAGTGTATGCCAGGCTGGCCTGGAACTCATTGAGTAGCTGAAGATGACATTGACCTTCTGATTCTTCTTCTACCCCCGGTACTAGGATTACATGCATGCACCACCATACCATGTTTAACATGAGGGGTTTATTGTTGTCTTTTGTAATCCATGTGTTTCTTGAACATGAATTTTGAAGATTGCATTGTTAAATGGTTTGACATGCTTGTAAATGGAAGTTTATAATTTTGTTTGTGCGTTTACCAGAAATGTATGGTTTTCGATTAGGAAAAGGGTATGGTCATATTATATGCTTAGGCCTTAAATATGGTTCATAATTATTTTAATACTCTATATTGTCGCCGGGCGGTGGTGGCGCATGCCTTTAATCCCAGCACTCGAGAGGCAGAGCCAGGAGGATCTCTGTGAGTTCGAGGTCAGCCTGGTCTATAGAGTGAGTTTCAGGACAGTCTCCAAAACTACATAGAGAAACTCTTGTCTTCAAAAACAAAAACAACAACAAAAAAGGAATATTGTCTTTATGTAGGCCATCTTCATAGCAAATGTTAATTGTGCTGGAGTTCTTTCTTTTTAATTATTTTAACTGAGTGTGTGCATGTGTGTGTGGGTATACTTACCTATAGGTGTACGTGTGGAGTCCAAAGTGTCACACCAGATGTCTTTCTCTATTGCTTCCCAGTTTACTTTTTGAGACACTTTCTCACTGAATTTAGAGCTTGCTATTTTAGCTAACTGGCCAGAAAACTCCTGGGATCCCACCACTCCCACCCCCAGTGCTGAGGATGTAGAGGTGTGCTGCCAGGCCTGGCTTTGATGTGAGTGCTGGGGGTCCAAGCTCAAGTCCTCAGGCTTGCACAGCAGGCCTTACTCACTAAGCTCTCTTCCCAGCCCACGTGTTGGGTTCTTTCCCGTCAGCTGGTGAGAGGTTTCTAACTGGACTCTGGACTGCAGAGCTCCTTCCCTGTCTGTCTTACATCCTTTTCACGTTCCTGCCTCACCATGAATCTCTGTGAAAGTCCCCACCAAGGCCTGATATGCCAAGTTCTTGAACCTCTTTAAACCCTTTATAAAATTAGTTTGCTTCAGGTATTTAATTATAGTAATGAAAATGGACTAAAACCTAGGGAAATTTAAGAAGTTTTTTCAACATACAGATGTAGCTGGAGAATTTCTCTCCAGCTCCCACCAAGTCCCACCAGTCCCAGAGCCCACTTATAAAATAAACACAGACTCTTACATTATTTAAACTGCTCGGCCATTAGCTCAGGCCTACCATTGTCTAGCTCTTACTCTTAAATTAACCCATTTCTATAAATCTATACCTTGCCACGTGGCTCATGGCTTAGCGGCATCTTTACATGCTGCTTGTCATGGCGGTGGCTGGCAGTGTCTCCCCCCCTGCCTTCTGCTTCCCTAAATTCTCCTCTCTCCTTGTCTTGCCTATACTTCCTGCCTGGCCACTGGCCAGTCAGTGTTTTATTTATACAGAACGATATCCATAGCATACAGATTGTTGGCTTTTGAGAATTTCTCTATGTAGCTCTGGCTGTCCTGGAATGCATTATGTAAACCAGTCTAGCCCTGAACTTAAAGAGATTTGCCTGCCTCTGCCTCCCAAATGCTGGGGTCAATAATTTTTTTTTCCCGAGACAGGGTTTCTCTGTGTAGCTTTGGAGCCTGTCCTAGAACTCACTCTATAGACCAGGCTGGCTTTGAACTTACAAGAGATCCTCCTGGCTCTGCCTCCCGAGTGCTGGGATTAAAGGTGTGCACCACCACCACCCAGCTGGGGTCAATAATTTTTTGTTATTGTTTCTGTAATTTTTAAAAATATACATTTTTATATAGGTATGTATGTATGTATATATTTTGTGTGTGTGTGTG
>CABHPP010111514.1:34520-44677 GCA_902168425.1 Peromyscus attwateri | reverse complement strand
TCCCTATGGCATATCCTGAACCCCCGATGTTTCTTGTCCACAGCTATTCATGCACAGCTCCTGTCTGTACCCCCCACCACTGCCCAAGAACTCAGTCCACACCAGCTGGCCTCTATGTTGCTGTTATGAATTAGCAAATGGAATGGGGCTGTGGACCCCCATGTTACCCATCATCTGTGAAGCCCCAGCAAAGCCATACTTGTTAAGAACCTATTTCCTCGACTTCCCAATAGAGAGACAGTATGTAGCAACTCTGGGAGAACTAAGAGTATATGCTGAGTCCCAAGAGGACAGCACTGGCACCAATGGACGGGGCTCAGAAGTGTTGTAGGTCAAAGTCATCAAGTCATTCCAGGGGAATTTAGGGTGTGTTAGATTTATTTATGTGCTATGAATGTGGTCGTCCATGTCTCTTAGCTCTGGCATCCCTGGTCTGGGTCTACCTCTGGGTAAAGCCCTTGGGACAGCATGCCCAGACATCTGTGGTCCAAGAGAAGCCTCCCAGATTGTGTTGTCTGCAGGGCTCTCCTAGGGACATCATGATCAGCCTCAGGGTCACCCTAACAAATGACGGAGGCCAGGATCCACTTCTCAGACTGACCCACATTTCTTACTGGAGAGAAGGCTTCTGGGCCTGCAGAGAAGGAAGAATCTGCATCCACAAGCCTTGCCTAATGGAGGGGCTCATCACAGCTACCTCTGAGGCTTTCCTGAGAAATTTCTCACTTTGGAGCATGGGTAGCTGATCTGGGAATTCTGAGAATGTCCAAACACTGTGTAGGCTCTGGTCAGAGCTGCTCAAAACACAGGATCATATACTAAGGTGACTCAAAGGCAGAATCTGTGGGTAATATATGGACATGACAGGAGTAGCCTGATGTCTTTAATCCTTTTGATTTCCACACTAGCACCCCTTCTCTCATTCCTGGACCATGACACCAGTTGAGGGCTGTCCCCTTTCAAAGTTAAGGGCCAACAGAGCCCTAGTGCAGAGGGGCCTCTGGGTGTGGATGTGGGATGAGTCGGGATGTGGGTGGATAAGTTGGTCCCTACAATCTCAGTAAACATCTGGCCACATGGCCCGGCAGGAACCTGACCTTGTGGGCACCACTCAGCTGGCAGCTGTGACCACTCTATAAATATAATCTGAACTGGACCAGCCCAATTGCATTCCTGCCTCCGCACCCCAAGTGCCCTCCCAGCGGAAGACAGGCCGCCAGGGGCCTTGTGCCTGGCCAGGCAGTCACTCCTGGTGAGTGGGAATATGTCCACCCTGGGGTCAGCTCAGGGCTCACAGCATCCGATTGTTATCTGAGTACCCACAGCCTGCCCAGCACCGGCGTCTGCATTTAGCTTGGGGAAAGGCTCCCGTGCCGGCAGCCTGCTTTTCTTGGATGTCTAAGCTGTGTTTATGCCAGGCTGGAGCCTGGGGAGTAATTAGAGTCTCCAAGGGGCCTGCCTGCCCTGGGTGGCCAGGGTCTGGGCACCAGTGCTGCCAGAGCCAGGGACCCTCTTGGGGAAAAGGGGAGAGGTGGGTTTGGCCGAGGCTAAGCAGACAGCATTCGGCAGAAGGGGACTTGGAGTGGGATCAGCCCTGAAGCAGTGAGCTTTGTTGAAGTATGTTACCTCTTAGAGCCCTCTGATTCCCACATTTATCCAGAGATCAGAGGCTCAGCCTTTTTTGAACAGGGTGAGGCTGGCAGCTGATCTGAGAGCCTTTGCACACTGTGGGCTGGCCCTAGTGCCCCCCATTATTGTTCCCACAAAAAGTAGAGTTGGTACCATGTCACCAGACTCTCACTCAGGGGTACCTTAGGTACGTGTGTCTAGCCAAGGTCACCAGGACTCTCAAAGCATGAGCATGCTGGCTTCAGGCAGAAAGGGTCACATCCTCACCTGCACCTGCTGTACAAGATGAGTATGACATCCAGTGACCTTTCAGAAGTTGTCGTGGCCACATGAGAAAAAGAAAAGGGTGGCAGGGCCTTGATGGGTGTGATTTATAACAAACCACTTCTATTCCGCATGAAATCTGTGTTTTTAAGTATCTGAGATATGTTTTCTGATTTCTAACTCCCGGCTTCAAAGGCAAGGATCTGTTTGTGTGTGCTTCGTCTTGGGAGCCACACATGGCAGGGAGCAATGAGGGGTAGATCTGGGGGACACAGGACAGATATCCCAACCCTTGCCCTTTGAGCCATTCCTAGAGTTGTCTCTGAGTGGTTTTCCCAAGACACTAGCTGTGAATTGTCATTGACTTGGTTCTAAAGACCAGGGGACATCAGGTGTTCAGAGTCGGAGGATTCTAAGTCTCCCAGAGAGTGACTGTGGTATCTAGAGCACTAAGCATGCTAGAGTCTGTTCAATGTGTCTCCTTTTACAATCTGTGGTCACTGCAGATACCACATCTACTGCACCCATGACCCTCTCAGCAGCCTTTCCTCCCTCCCATTCTACAGGTGCCTTTACTATGCCTCATCCTCTGTGGCAGCTTTACCAGCACCAGCTTCTCTATTCTGAGATCCAGACTTTACTGCCAGCTTGCCTCCTACAGCTTTGGGATCCCTCCCATGGTTCCCCTGGGAATGAGTTATCTCTAGCAACCTTTCACCTAGAGAGAGTTTCAAACAAGAGAAAGTTCCTCTTATGACTGTGGTGAGCCCATTGGAGAGCACCATGGGCAGGCAGATACATACATTTCATAATCCTTGTGAACAGCTATACTTACGTCGCTATATGTTATGCATGTTATTACATATGTACATGTATATGTTGTCACGAGTGTGTACTATATATTTTTATGTATTACTTGGTTATTGAGTTTGAGTGTGCCATTCTTGACTATATCCAACATTGTTTGGGACTTTGCCCTGATTTTTGGTGCCTGTCCCCTCATAGTCATCCTGTGGCAGGTGACAATACTATGCACCTCTGACTAGGGAATCAGAGGCTGAAGTGAGATTGCATGACCCCACAGGCAGGCAGGATGACTACCAATGCATAAACTCTAAAGCCAGTCTCCTGCACTCTGCCCTGGGTCGTCTACAATCCAGGGAAGCTACAGGCACATGGCACCTGGGGCAGATCAACAGCATGTGTCGGCTGGCATCTCTGGCCTGGATCAGTTAGAAACAGGTGCCACATCCAGAGAGCTCTTGCTTTGTCTCCAGCACCTGTGCCCAAATGCTGTGGCCCTGGCTGTGCAGGTGCCCTTGGCAGGGCAGAGTGAGGCCCTCTGCTGACAGTGTCCAAATGGCAGAGAAGAGTGAGGGCATCTGCTGTGTGGACTCAGGTTCCACATTCAGCAAGCAGAGGGTCCCAGAAAGCGCCGAGCTCATCTGTCATTTCTAGGTCCTACTGCACGTTTGAACCTGACTCCTTTCTCTCCATGACCCTGCCCTTTAGTCGACTGTCTTGTACTCCAGACTTAAGTTTGAACAATGGAAATACAATTTAGACATCACAGAAGGGAAGTTACTGTCTTATGAGCCCAAGATACATGCACGGAGTGGGTTTCAGACAGAGGTATATCCAGGTTCCCTGGCAGCGCCATCAGAATCAGCCACATCCCTTGGCCCATTCCGGCTCCAGTCTCCAGAGACCCTCTTCAGGGTAGCTCAGAGACCACTCACCTCAAGCAATTTCCCTAATCTGTGATGGACAAGCTCTTCTGCAGACAGCTCCAGGTCACATCTATCCTGAGACCAGCAGTGTGATCAGCCCCTCCCAGGGCTCTGGGGTGGGAGTGCCCTTCCTCCCCACCCTGCATCCCTTTGTCCCCAGATCTCTGAGGCTGTTGTCTTGACTAAGATGGCTGCCAGGGAAGACACAGTGGTAGGGAAGAGAGGCTGGGTGGTGAATTTCAAGCTCTCAGGGCAGGAGGGCAAGGGCACGACTCTGCTAAATTAGCAATATTGGCCATCCTGTGGACATGAATTTGGTGTTAATACATACAGGAATGTGTGTCTTCAGTATGTGAGGTAGACAAATTGAAGGACAGAATGGGAAGACAGGTGATGGGGAGACATATGAGGGTGTACATTACACAGACGATCAGTGAATGGATGGAGAGAGAATTGATAGATGCATAGATGACAGAGGGATAGATGATAAATAAAAATCATTTAGTGGTGGATACTCCTCTGTGACACTTAGGAGATTTGAACAAAGATTTCACGGCCTGAGAGTTGAGGGTCCCCACTGGAGAGGCCTGGGACTCTGTGCCACAGACCAGTTGGAGCTGTGTGTGGGCATGGGCACCAAACTCATGCCCATGTAGTATAGGTGCCTGTGCCCACCTCCCACTGGGCCTAGAGATCAGAATGCTGTACCTGCCCCCATGTACCCTGCCAGAGGCTGTTGCAGGGTGCTCGGCAGCTGAGTGGGCAGAGGCCTTCAGTAGGCAGCTACACAAAGCCTGTTAGAAAAGATGGAACAGGAGCCGAAGGCTTTCTGTCTATAAAGCGAACACCCGGGAAGAGGGTCCTGTGCTCAACTTGGCCTTTAATCCCGACACCTGTGTGTGATCCTGCACTCAGGGGCCCAGCTCAGTAGCCTCAAGCTCTTTAAGGTAGCAATGAGCACTGAGTCCTCCTCAGGACTAGCCCTGTTCTTACACCCTAGAGGAAGGGTCTCAGACTTGGGCACAGAGCCCCTGCTGCAGACTCTTCCAGGAACTGTCCTTCGCCGTCAGAGATGTCAGGCAGGAGCTGCCTCAGAGAGAAAGAGTTCAGCCATCTGCGGCTTCTCGTTCTCTGCAGTTTGGGGTTCTCTGCTCTTGCCTAGCCACTCATGGGGCTGCTTTCAGTTGGTACCTGGATTCTGAGTTCAACCCCTGGGGGGCATTTTGGGGAGTGCCAGGGCCCTCTACTCCCCTCTCTCTAGATGAGAGCAGAAACAGCAAGGCTCTACTGCCCAGACTTTCAGGATGTCACTTCCTCCTGTTTATGTTGGCCAGCCTGGGCCCTGGGAAGGGGACATAGTCCCTGTCCTGACGTGAGGTGCCACACACCCTTGGTGGCCACATGATGTTCCCTGTGGTGTCCCTTGGCTCAAAGATGGCAACAAGCTTGGGTGAGGGGCTCTCTACCGTGGGCGGTCTGGGAGCCACAGATGGCCAGGGAATATAGCATACGTGAGCCTATGTGAGGGGACAGTGGCATGACAGAGATAATTGCCCTCCAGTGAGCCCCATAGACACAGGAACCTGATGACCTGATGTCCAAAATCGTCCTTGATGTCTGCACTGCTCTGTATCTATGCGTCTTAACAGCCGGTGCCTTTTGGGGGGTAACTACAGTAGCTGCCCTCACCTTTCCCCTCACTGAAGTCTCAGGGTGGGTAAACTGGAGCCAGGACCCTGGGCAGCAGCCCCTCCCTCTTCGCCCCTTCCCAGGGCTCTGCCATGCTGGACTCAGCAGATGAACAGGAGTCTGGGACACAATGATGTGGAGGGGAAAACACCTTCCAGTGTCTGCTTTGGCTTCAGGTGGTGGAAGCATGGTGGCCCTGCCCCGGGGAGCTGTGTACTGTGTGACCCACTCCTATCCTTCTCTGGACCTGGATTCTTGTCCAGGAACCCAGGGATTATGTCATTGCTGCCCTGGCAGGGATTAATACAAGAGTCAGCCCAGATATGGCCGTAGATCTTGGGGTCAAGGTGGCATCAGGGAGCCGTGTTTACTGTGGGGTCAGGTAGCAACTGGGGGAGCTCTTCTGTCATTTTGTTCCAGAGCCGTTGCTGAGGCCCAGAGTCCACAGAAAGCCTTCTAGGATTACAGACCTAAATTGGATTCTAGTTCTACACCAACCCAAGGGGTGACCCTGAATTTTCTTCCCTTGATAGGATGGA
Source organism: Peromyscus attwateri (assembly GCA_902168425.1). Taxonomy (NCBI): domain Eukaryota; kingdom Metazoa; phylum Chordata; class Mammalia; order Rodentia; family Cricetidae; genus Peromyscus; species Peromyscus attwateri. The sequence continues at coordinate 38,826 of CABHPP010111514.1, read as the reverse complement.
TGGATAATGGATGAGTGGCCCTGAAATATATATAGCCTCTGGGGCCTAGCATCCATATGGCCCTGCCACCAGGAGTTCAGAAGAAGAGCTGCATACACCCAGGCCAGCAGCTCACGGCCTGGCTGAGGGACTAGCCAGGAGGGACAGCAGCTCACAGCCTGGCTGAGGGACTAGCCAGGAGGGACAGCAGCTCACAGCCTGACTGAGGGACCAGCAGGAACAGCAGCTGCTCTTCCCGATGGAAGAGTGAGATGGACAGGCCCACAGACAGGCCAGGGCCCACATTCAGCTTCTGCCTCCCTGGGATCATCCTCCTGCCTGCCGGCCAGGCCAGGAAGGAGCCCCATCTGGGCTGCTGTGGGTCATGGAACCTCCAGGCCAGGTGGCCCCCTTGGAGCCTGAGTCCCTTTTCTCAGCTGTGAAAATAGCATTGACATCAGGAGGGCAGTCCACATCAGCTCCGCACAACCTCCTTAAAAAGAAAAAAAATGTATATGTGGTGTGGTATGGGGTGTGTGTGTGTGCGTGCGTGCGTGCGTGCGTGCGTGCGTGCGTGCGTGCGTGCGTGTGTGTGTGTGTGTGTAGGTAGGTAGGTAGGTAGGTGAGTACTGTCTGCCAGGCACTGTGCCAAACACAAGAAACACAGCAGTGACCCTGTCCCTGCTCCTGGAGCTTCCTGCTGATGCAGATTCACCCTGTCTTCTTGGGCTAAGGACTTGCTCCTGTCCATGCTGGGGTCTTGGCATTCTGAGCAGACACTGCAGCCAGACCACAGATTCACAGATGTACAACAAGAGAGAACTTTGGGGGAGGAGAGACCTGGGGTGCCTGTGGGGAGAGGGTGCTCCATGGCCATGTTGCATCTGAAGAGCCCCACAGAGATAGCTATATCCCTGCCTCAGTTTACCCTACGTAAGTTTGTATTTACCCTGGCTTGGACCCCTTTGTGGTTGATGGATCTGTGCCTGCACCAAGCTGGCCTCATCTCTCCATGGGCTGGCTCCCTTCACCACTTCATTTTACCAGAGGGGAAACTGAGGCTGGAGGGCCAGCCCAAGGACACTGATTCTGTTAGGCAATCCCAGAGCTCTGCTGACCCGTGGCTTATCTGTGGCTGAGAACAGGGAGCCCTACCCTCCAGGGAGATGGCAGCAGAAACTACCAGCCACAGACATCAGAACGCAAAGCCGTGGGTATAAGAGAGTCCACAAGAGCTGAGTGAGAACACAGAAGAGAGGGTAAGGTGGGGAAACACGGTAAAGGAGGCCAATGAGGAATCAGGCCAAGCTGGGGACCCTGTCCAAGGTGACCCAAGCTGGGGACCCTGTCCAAGGTGACCCAAGCTGGGGACCCTGTCCAAGGTGACCCAGGCTGGGGACCCTGTCCAAGGTGACCCAAGCTGGGGACCCTGTCCAAGGTGACCCAGGCTGGTGGTATAGATTCACCCTGGACTATGGTAAGTCGAGGATTCACTCCTGTATGTGAAGTGGATGCTCCCTTCCTCTGTATGTCCGGCAGGGTGACCACGTGTCATGGTTCCCCTCGAACAGTCCCTGAGGCCCCATCCTAGCTGGCCAAGTCTTTCCTGTTTTAACTCTGTTCAGTGGCCTCTAAAACCCTCTGGGTTGGTGCCTGGCCCTGGGCATGTCTTAGACATGTCCCTGGAGATGCACAAGAATGTCTTAACTGAGGTGGAATCAGCCAGGCTGGTCATGGTGACCACTGTCCCCCACGCTGCAGACCTGCTGCAGTGGGAGACAGGGAGAGGCTGCCCTCTGCGCTACAACAGCTTCATAGCAGTGGGATTTGATTGCGGGCAATTCTGAATGCCTCCAGAAACAGCCAGCCAGGACTTCCTTCGTGATGGCTGTTCTCATGTGTTTACTATAGATCATTTTTAAACTTTCACAAAAGCAGCCAGAGAGGTGTCATACGCCCCACACCCAGCCACCAGACAGAGAGGTGGTACAACCCCGGGTATCTGGCTTCATCAGCTTGTGAGCCTCACTCACTCTGTATTGTTAAAGGACATCAGAGATGCCAGGCTATACTGCTGTAGGGAGGCCATATCACTGTAGAGACTTCTGCCAAGACAGCAGGTACCCTTCAGGGTGTGACAGACATGAGAGACAGGGCTGGCATCCACACGGTGTGCTGACAAGCTACCAGAGTGAGTTGGTCATCTGTGCGATTTCAGCTAGCGCAGGGTCATGGTGACTGTGTCCTGGTGTCCTTTCCTCAGCCTCTTAGAGAGAGGGAGGACCACAAGGAGACCCTACCCCAGCTACAAGGCAGGCCCTGGGGCTACCTGGAATCTTCTGAGACAAGAGTTCCTGAGCACTCACACATAAGCCAACGTATAACCGAATGCACTCCCCAGCTGGCTTAAGCCTTCTGGTCTTGTGAATGTGAGGTGTGGGCACAGAGGGACACTATGGAAAGGAGGTACAGACAACCAAGGTGGGGTAAGCAGGTGTTAAATGAGTATGGTTGTGAGGCTTAATCCCCACGACAGCCACGTGAATGTGTGACAGACCCATGACACAGCAGTGAGTACCCAGAAGGACCACCTGTGAGTCCCCCATGTGGGTCCAGGTTAGTTACACACAGGGGGAAAAAATCCAACTCAAAGTATGCTTAGCAGAAAGTGCACCATTGGCTCAAACAGCCTGGCTATGGAGGGGTCCTTCGGGTGTAGCTAAATCCAGGTGCTCAGACATGGACTGAGAGGAGGGACGGGGCAACTCCCCGGAGGAAACTTGAAGTGTTGCTGCCAGCAGCAAGAAGATGGGAGACAGGACAAGGGACAGATGGACACAACAAAGGGCCAGGGAGGAAAGAAGGCAGAGTAGGAAGACCCCAGCCCAGACCCCCCAACTGCAGACTGGCAGCCTGGGCCACACCCACCCAGCACATGTTTGCATCCTGCAAAACTGTCCAAGCTTTTGTAGAAGCAGGAGAGATGTGTCCAGGCTGAGCCTGGGAGCAAATATGGGGTGGGGCTAGGCACTGATGCCTGTGGGTGGCTGTCAGTTCTCCTATCGTGGAGACCTATCCTGGGTCTCCAGCACTGCCCCTTTCCCACTGGCCTCATTGAGCCTCTCACCCAGCACCTAGAGATCCTGGACCAGTGGACCTTGCTAGAGAAGGCTTCCAGGGAGTTGATGCAGGTCTGCACTGAGACACATGAGACTGTTGACCATGACCAAGGCACAGCTGGGCTTGCAGACTCAACTGGAATTTAGACCCCCCCCCCAACCAGGAAATGCCAACAGATCTTGAGGTCTCCAGACCCTAAAGCCAATCCCTCTGAACCTCCATGGTGGGGGACTGCCTCATCTGACCTGTCCCAGACCCTTCCATCCAGGACCTTCCTCCACCCCTGCCACGGCCCAGGCCAGATCTGCCCTTTGCTGTTGGCCCCAGAAGCAGAAAAGCCCTGCAGCTCCATGTGGCCCTGTGTTCCCCGACCCCCGCCCTGACACACCCCAGAGCTCTTGGCAGCTGGAGAGCGCTAACGTGGCTGAATGGCTTTGGGGGACTTTGAAGGAAACTAATTAAAACCAGCTGAGATGTGGGAACTGGGAGGTGGGGAGCCAGGGGCGCTTTCCACAGGATGTGGAGGGTACAAAGGCCCTCGTAGTGGCCCACTGCCTCTATGCTGTGGCCAGGGAGCCTTGCTGGGCTGATGACCCACCCAGGCAACCTCAGCCTAGCTAGAGGTGAAACTGGCAGGGATTGCCCTGCTATGAGGTAGGGGCCTGAGTACAGGAAATGGACAGAAGTGTGGTATGTTTTAGGGTCCATGTGTGCATGTGTGTGCACTCGTGTGACTGTTTATAAGTGTACTCCTGGGATGTGTGACTCTCTAAGTGGTCCTGTGTGCATGCCTCAGTTTACCCTCTATCCAAGGGTGCTCTGCAGTATTTGCTCAGTTGGGTGCTGACCTCCTTCCTAGAAGGAGCTGCCTGCAGGGTCAGGACCAGCCATTCAGCTTGGTCAGTGTGGGGTTCAGCAGAAGATGCAGGACCCTTTGGAAGACTTGGCCCTTGGTCCTTACATTATTAAAGCATCCCTCACTGTGTGCCTGATGTCCAGAGAGGGTAATGTGGGAAGAAGACCCCCAGTCTCCACCTCTATGGGCACTATCACCTCTAACTGTGCATACCTGGGCAGCAGAGGGCTCTGGTTGGTTTTCGTGAGGTCAGAAGTGATGTCTGTGTTGGTTACTTTTCCATTTCACTGACCACAGTATCTGACAGGAAAAAGGCAGGAGGGGAGGGGAGGGGAGGGGAGGGGAGGGGAA
>CABHPP010111514.1:7262-34420 GCA_902168425.1 Peromyscus attwateri | reverse complement strand
GGAAGGAAGGAAGGAAGGAAGGAAGGAAGGAAGGAAGGAAGGAAGGAAGGAAGGAAGGAAGGAAGGACGGGCTTATTTTGACTCACACTCGCAAATGGTTGGTTTCCTTCCATCGTGGTGGGGAGAGCCTGGCAGGCAGCTCCATTCATGGCAGTGGGAATGTGTGGCAGAGGCTGCTCACATCATCATGGGCCCGGAAGCAGAGAGCACACTAGGAACCAGTGGCAGGTACAGCCTTGCATGGCTGCATCAGTGCTCTACTTCCACCAGCCAGGCCCCACCTCTTGGAGTTTGCTCCCAAAATATCTGGAGCAAAGCATGAGTCTATGGTGGTGTTTCAGATTCTAACCACAGCAGCTTTTCTTGGTGTCAACCCAACTGGGTCTCCCCCTTTCCTTAGGGCAATGTGGTATCCCCCATCGAGCCAAGAGGAGACTATGGCTGCCTCCCCAGAGCTCCAGGTATAAGAAAGCCAATGCTAAGCAGGCCTCAGCTTCACAGGCAGATCCAGGCTGGCCAGGGCCAGAGAAATCTGTCATACCCATTTTTTCTGATGGGAAAGTGGAGTCTCGAAAGGATGTTTTCATCACTGTTGTTTTCATTTGAGCTGAATTTGGAAGCACACACCTACAATCCCAGCACTCGGGAGGCTGAGGCAGAGGGAGTTCCAGGTCAGCTCCAGATCTTAGTGAGAACTCTGGTGTGTGCGTGTGTGTGTGTGTGTGTGTGTGTGTGTGTGTGTGTGTGTGTGAGAGAGAGAGAGAGAGAGAGAGAGAGAGAGAGAGAGAGAGAGAGAGAGAATTTCATGTACCTGAGAATGACTTTGAACTTCAGCTCCAGCTGCTCCCATTGAGTACTGTGATCACAGGTGTGCACCACCACACATGGGGTTTCCTTTTTTTTTTTTTTAATGTGGTTTTGGGAATCAAACTCAGGGCTTCATGTACCCAAGGCAAGCATTCTACCAACTGAGCCAGAGCCCCCAGCCTCAGCTGTTTTTAAATTAACCCTTTATTTCCCTCTAGTGCTGGGCATGGACCCCAGGTCCTCACTCATGCAAGGCAAACACTCTACTCTCTAGCTACACCCTGGCCCACAAATCACTTTTTAGGTAGCCACATCCACTTTTTAAATGGCCCATCTCTGCCACCCTAGTGCAGATTGGGACAGATAAATATACAATGGTGACGCCACCGCCGGTATTACTGAGAACTGTCACCTGTTGGACAATGTGTTCCCACAAACTCTAAGAAGCAGGACCGTTTTCAGACCTGTTTGCAGGTGGCACATGAAGCTCAGAGAGGATGAGTCAGTTGTCTGTGGTCACACAGCAAGGAAGTGCAGAGCCTGCTTTTTAACCAACACCTACCAAGAAGGATTAATGGCACTTGCGCTATTAATCTCTGGGTTATCCTATAGTCAGTGTCCTGGCTGATCGAATCCAGGAATCAGGCCACACATCATGGACTGTCAACTGCATCAGGTCCCTTGTCTGTGTCTTAAATCTCATCCCAGACTGTCCGGGGAGACTGGGTCTGTGAGCATGTGCCCCCAGGGCTACCATTTTGGCCAGTGGGGTTTCCCCTCTAGCATGATAAGCTCTGGATCTCCAAAGCAACAAGCCCTGCAGGCTGTAGGTGCACAGACCACCCTGGGATCCCTCCCATCACCTTTACCCAAGGTGGCTACCCCACTGCCTACATCAGACTCCCGTGCCTTGGCGTATGATGTCCCCAGGGGTCTAGGCTGGCGAGAACTCCTGTGGGGAGGCGCATGCCCACAGCCCTACAGTTACCCCACTTTGTTTGTGGAGGGGTCTGAGCTGAGCGATAAGGGACTTGTCATGCCTTGGCTCGTGGGCAGCTGGACACAGGCATCTAGTCAGATGTGGCAGCACCGTAAAAAGGCGAAGGAGCTCAGGCTGTGTATTACTATACCTGTGATGTAAGAATCCACTGAGCGTCTGCAGTTGGTGTTCACCACGTGCTGAGGAGAAGATTGGTTAGAAGAGTTCTCAGAGGACACTCTGCCACCCTCCTATACTCACTTCTTTTTGGACAGAAAATGGGAGAGACAAGCTCACTGGGACTTACTCCCTTTCTGCCCTGGTCATCAGGAAGCTCCTCCCCTAAGGCTTATTCTTCTGGTTTGTGTTGTGAGCACCTTGTGATCATCTTTACTAAACTTGCTGTGGTGCCTTTTGGGCAGAGAGAGTGAATGTTTTGAAGAAATGGAGTTGGGGTGGGAGGATTAAGGAATATGGGGGAAGCTGCCACTGTGGGCCACTGTGAAGATAAGCCTCAAAATGGCCAGATGACTAGAAATCCGTCCTGCACTTCCGTATAAAGCACTGGTGTGTGCATAGAACTAAACATTAAACTCACTCCTTCCAGAACCCACTGTCTCCCTCCTGCTTACTCCTGTTCTCGTGGGCTTCTAAGACTGCCCTGTCCTCTTACCTGGGTCCTTCCATGTGGGGCTCAAGCTGGGCCTCACCCTCTTCACCCAACTCCCAGGCCTCTGTGCACTCCAGCCCAGCAAACACTCTCCTGGGGAGGTGGGAACTGGAGGAGGAAAATACCACAGAGAAGAAAGGGGGAAAAATAGGAGAGAGGAAGAGGGGAGGAAAGAGAAGGGAGGAGGGAAAAAGGGAAGAGGGGGAGGGAGGAGGGAGAGGGAGGAGGGAGAAAGAGCTGTGCTGGTCCCAGCCAACACAAGCCTGCAGGCCACGGAGCTGCCTGTGAGATGAATGTTAGCCTTATTCAGCAGCACCCCATTTCCCTCGAATGGGCCCCTCTGGCTGCTGGGAACTGGGGCTGAGCCCAGTGAGGGCATCCCTGCTAGGCCCCTCTGCAATGAGAGGGTCACATGGCCCATGGCCACAGAGATGTGGCCTGGAGCTGGGGATCCAGACTCAGGTCGGTGTGCTGGGTGAGGAGATTCCTGGCCTCATAGTGCCTCAGTTTCTTTACCTGAAAAAGTAGGGTGGTGACAGAGCCAGAGTGGGCTCATGAGATCCAGGCTCAGTTGTACAATCTGTGACTTTGGCAGGACCCATGGCGGGGATGCAGGCTGGAGACCCATCCATATGGGGGCAGGAGGAGACCCTAATGGAGAGGAGTGACCTTATGATAGGAATAGGAAGAGTCCATGGGAAGGGAAATGGAGACCCTGCGGAAGGAATGGGGAAACCCCACAGTGTGGAGGGGGAACTCGCGGTGTGGATGAGTAGACCTGCTTAGCATGCAGGAGACGTGTGCTGTAGGTTTCATGTGTGCTGTGTGTATGTGTCATGTGCACATGTCGTGCATGTGATCCCTGGGTACAGAGAGAGAGAGAGAGACAGAGCTGGTTGAAACAGGAGGAGTATGCACAGGTTGTGTGGCTGCAGTCAGGGGACTTTGCTGCTGACTTATAACTCTTCACAGCCTCTCTATCCTCAGTCCCTGCCACATCCTCGGAGCTCACCCTCACAGGGCCCTTTCCACAGCCTTCTTGTATCCTTGGGCACATTGCTAAGCCCCTCTGAGTTCTGCTGCGTGGGCAGCCTACAAAGTGATTCTCTAGTAAAGAACTTCCTGTCCCAGTAGTGGTTGTGAAAGTCACTAGAACTTTCTAGAATATGGCATCCCTTTTAAACCCAGGAGACCTCTGAGGATATCCCTACTGGGCCAGTGGGACCAGTCAATCTCAGCCACAATATGTCCCATTACTGAGGCAAAGTGTACTGTGTGGGTGAATAAATGAATGAGTGAATTAATGAGTGCATGAGTGAAGGAATAAATGAGAAAGCAAATGAGTGAATATGTGAACGAATGAGTATGTGAGTATGTGAATGAATGAGTATGTGAGTATGTGAGCGTGTGAATGAAAGGGTGAGTATGTGAGTGAATGGGTGAGTATGTGAATGAATGAGTGAGTGAGTATGTAAGTGTGTGAATGAAAGGGTATGTGAGTATGTGAGTGAATGGTTGAGTATGTGAGTGTGTGAATACATGAGTGAGTAAATAAGTATGTGGACAAGTGAGTGAGTGAATGAGTGTATAATTAAATGAGTGAGTATATGAACAAGTGAATGGGTAGGTGAGTGTGTGAATACATGAGTGAGTAAGGATATGAGTGTATGAATCGGCTCTGGTGAGGACAGCAGGACCTGTGTGCCCAAAGGAAGGTCACAGCCAGCAAACCACAGACTGAATCCAGCCGACAGCTCCAGCCCACACAGTAGTTATTTTGTTTTAGGTGAATTTGTTGCCAGGTTTTAAAATGGGGAGATTTCACTTTAAAACTTGGATTTCAGACTTTTCCTGAAAAATCAGGACGCCTGCCTTGTCCTTAGTTTCCTGACAACTGCCAGCGGCCTGGCTGCCACAGCACCCACTGACCAAGTGGGACCTGGGAAGGGGGAGGCCTAGGGATGCAGAGAGCCTACCCTGGGCATTTCCACAGCCCCAGTGGTAGGTGGGACATCCCTCACCCTCCTTCCCTCCAGCAGATGCTGACCATGTCCCTTGTCCCAAGCAGTGTCCCTGGCAATGGAGGACATAGCTGTGCATACTATACAGAAATGTCAGCCCTCAGAACGCAATGGAAGAACAGGCAGCAAGGCCAACAGTTCTGTGTGAGCAAGAAAGGGGCTGTAAAGGTCAGTCACCTGGAAAAGGTCAGGGCCAGAGAGGTGAGGGTCCCTGGAGATGGGTGGGCTCAGTAGGTGACTTTCACATAGGGACCCAAAGGATGGGAAGAGGTAGGGCACACCTGCAGCCACACAGAGCCATCCTGAAGGCGGTGACACCTCTCTAATCCTCCCATTGCAGCCCCTCAGGGGCTCTCGGCATTACAAGCCTTGGTGACCTGGATATCTAGCCTGCCCAGGATTCCCAGCCCCAGGTTGCTGAGGAGCCACGCAGACAGCAAATTACAGGGTGGGTGGGGCAGCAGCCTTGGGAACGGCTGTGGTAAACCGGAAGAGCTTGCAGAGGAAGCCTGCTTAGGCCCAGGAGAAATGACACAGTGACAACTCACCCTATCCACCTGTAGGCCCAGGCCTCTGCAAAATCATGTATCGGGGCAAGGTCTTGGGGTATCCTGAAGTGGTGGGGTAGATTTGTAGGCATTTGTGCATTTGGTCAATCCAACAGGCTATGGCATTAGGAGCAGTCAGTCTCAGGGCTGTGGTCATGGTCATAGGCACTTGATGTGGAGGGGATTTGGGGTAAGGAAAGGGGTTCAGAGTCAGTGACCCAGCCAAGGAGTGTATCTGGGAGCAGAGGGCAGCCTGCATTTGTTGTGCACTTAGGACCCCTGACTATGAGGACTACCCCCGAGACCTAGCAGCCCCTATGCCCTCAACCCCCAGCAGGAATGGCCGAAAGAGCACACAGCTCCTCTTCACATGAGTGTGAGCCATCCGAGAGAGCAGAGTAGCCAGGGGAACCAGGAAGAACACAGTGAAGAGGAGGGTCTGATAGCCAGGAGGCAGGAGCACCTATGAGTATGAGGGACAAACCCATGTGACTCAGCAGGATCAGAAGCCAGGAAGGCCACCGGGAGAGTTCAGTGGGCAAGCCTTTGCCTTCCCAGGCTGGGGCTTCCTGTCACTGTTGTGGGCCATATGGGGAGGACATTCTGGTAAGAGTCAGCTCTGAACAGGTGCTTCAGAGCCAGGGTGTGCTGGGCCACCCCTCCCCAGGCTACTGTTGTCAGAGGGCACATGTGACACCTTTGGCCTTGTGACCAGTGCTGGTTACAGCTGAGCAGGAACCTTGGCAAAGGGCCTAGGCTACCTCTGACCATCCTCCATCCACTCAAGTGGTCTTTCTAGACCATTTTTGTTTTGTTTGTTTGTTTGGAGACAGGGTCTCACTATGTAGCTCTGGTTGTCCTGAAACTCACTATGTAGACCAGGCCAGCCTTGAACTCACAGAGATCCGCCTGCCTCTGCCTCCCGAGTGCTGGGATTAAAGGCGGGTGCCACTGCCGCCCGGCTGAGAATGACACTCTTCGATGTCCCCATTAGTCATTGGTCAGCCAGTCTAGAGGAGCAATCCAGGCTTCTAGATTCCAGCTGGTTGAGTGATGCCACCCAACCTTGAGAAGGACAGCTACCATTGAGAAGGCTACTGCTCTGAGCCACAAGGAAGTTCATGTCCCCAGATGCCTTCACTCTGTTCTATGGCCTAGGAAGAGTCACTTGCCCTGAGCCTGTTCCTCACCTGAGTAGTGAAGAACAGCAGAATCTTCAAGAAGATGGATGTGGTAGCTGTCCAGAGATATCCTGGGCCTTGGGGCCGTTGCTGGCTACAGCTGAGTGGAAACCTTGACAAAGAACAGGGACCATTCCTGTTGGCACCAAGCCTAGGCCCACCCACTGCCCTCTTTTGGCCTCTCAAACCTCAGCCAGGGCCAGCCCCAGAAGACAGAGGGACAGCAGCTGGGTGTGTCTCAGAGCATTCTATCCAGAGGGCCCTGGGCCATGGGAGGCAACCACACCCATTTTAGAACTGAGCACACTGAGGCCAAGACCCCTAAAGCTGGGCCTGCACCACAGAGCTAGCTGGGATACTGCTGTGGGGAGGGGTGCAGATGTGCTTCCCATGGGAGATTAGGACCTTCCTCATGTTCCCCAACCCAGCAGCAGGGAATCTAGCCCCTTGGTCTCACTCTGCAGATAGTCTCTGGGATTACAGCCACAGTCCAGGGAGCCACTGAGACCAGCTTGTCCAGGAGCTAACAAGAGATGGTAAGGGTGGCCGGAGCCTGAGAGAGAATACAGCCAGAGAGAGCACAGCCCTTGTGACAGCCATATGACCTGGTGCCCACACTCTCTCTGAGCTTCAGTTCCGTATCTGCACTTGAGGAATGGGCACCTGCTTCCAGGAGTGTGGTTGCAACAGGGTATTCCCTGTCGCAATGAATCTCCCTGCAGAGAGGTATTCCCTGAATCTCCCTGCACCTATTGCCTGGAGAGGCCTTGCCCTCACACAGTCAGCACTCGGGGGCTTCCTTCCTAGAGCTGGGGCAAGTGTGGAGCCCTAAGCAGTGCCAGTCCTCCCACCTGGCCTCCACTCAACCTGCTCTAGCCCCTGCTGACCCTTGTATCCTCAGGCAACAAAATTATCATCACTTTTAGTGGGAAAAGGGTAGATAGGATCAGGAATGAGATGCAGCAGAGAACCGTAGGCAATCCCCAGGGAGGGTGTGAACCTCATTCCTTGGGACACATTTCCTTGCCCATACACTGCCAGTGTGAACCTCAGGAAGGAGACAAGCACAGATGATCAGCAGATCACATTGTTCCAGAGGGGTGACTTTTAGGGACTGCAAATACTGTTCCTTGTTATTTACCACAGGCACCCTCAACTCCCCCATCAGTGACCTGTCTTAGATAAAGCCACAAACCTTCAGGAAGGTGGGAAGACAGCCCAGCCTCATGTCCACTCTCACCGTGTCTCACACCAAATCCTGAGACTGTGTGTGACATCCTGCAGGCTTCCTACTGCATGCCCAGGCCCAGCAAAGGGCTCTAGTCTCATCACCACAGATAAGACCACTGAGAGGGCCAGGCAGGACAGCCAGGATGGTCATGGAAGGCACCCTGGGCTGTCACCGCAGGTGCTGGAGCTGTGGAAGGCAGGTGCAGCCTCCTCGGTGAACAGATGTACTCCAGACCCCATCTGTAGCTGTTCTAGAGCAGAGTCCACAATGGGCTCCTCACTTGGAGTTCCCGGGACCACTGAGCCCAACCTCACCCCTGCATGGCAGAGGATCTTCAAGATGGAAAGTGGGAAATAACGTAGGGGCCAAGCTTGGTATTGACAGTGAGCAGTGAGCTGTGTGCCAAAGCGCATGCCCCCTTGCCATTAGGCACCTCTAGACACAGGGTTAACCCTCTGCTCCTTGGTGCCTAAGAAGTGTAAGTGACTGGCCTGGGCCTGGGTGAGTCAGCTCCTGACCTTGGCCTCTTGCAGCACTCACACTGGTCAGGGAGGGCTTCATAGAGGTGTTGGCACCTGAACTGAAGACTGCTCCTGGGAAGCTATGTGGTTGGCTGAGGAGCCTGGGTGCAGAATGAGTAAGGTTCCAGCAGGCTTGTGCCCAGCTGATGTGTGGAGTCTGGGCAAGCAAAGCGTCCCCTCTTGGGACCAGCATCGTGCCCCTGTAGCACAAAGGGATGAGGAGAGGTTGGCCGGTACCTGGCCTTGCCCTGTACCAGCTCTCAGCTATTTGGGCAGCAGTGTGGTCCTGCCTTCAGGCAGGAATCTTGCCTTCCCCACTCCTACCTCCTTGTCATCTTGGACAACATTATTGTGTCCCCCCCACACACACTCCCTTATCTCCCTCCTGCTAAAGGATCTCAAATATGCACCCCGATAAGGCAGCGCAGGCCTTGCTTCCCAGCTCCTTCCCAATGCCCGCCTCTACTTTCCCCAGAGTAATTAAGATAAATGCAGCTGATAATGTGCGCCGTATTCTTAAGCACACCCTCTGGGCCACATCTCAGATATAATTTTACCTGCAGAGGTTTATCTGAGTGCTCGGGTAACAGTTTGTAAGGAAAGCGGCGGCGTTTGAAGAAACAGGAAAGGGGAATCGCTGAAAGAAACATCAAGGCAATGCTACTGCAGCCCCTCCCCGGGCCGCTGGGCAGCCCAGGCAGCTGAGAGAAAAGGGATGCCCCACCCCTCCAGGGATGCTGGGGCCAGCCAGGGATCTGGGGCTCGGATCTCTCCTCTAGTTCAAAGGGGTCCTGGCCTGCTGAAACCCATACCAACACAACAGCACCAAGAGGCTTTGCCAGGAGCCCAGGCAGGGGAGAACCCTGCTCATGCTGCCTATGGTCCTTGCACATGGACAAGGAGCCAGGGTCTGGTACTCTAGCCCCAGGGTGCTGATGGCAGAATATGGGTACAAAGACCAAGGACAGGGTAGATTGAGTTTTGCCACAGGCTGAACAAGTGGAGACAGAGCTGTTCAAGTCTGGGACCAGCCAGGATGGAAAGGATGAGAATCAGGTGCTGAGACAAGTACTCCAGGCTTTGTTGGGTGTAAGAGAGGCAAGGAAGGACCCATGCTGCCTGCAATTATATCACTGCTTGGCAATGTTCCCACTGTGTCATCTTGGGCAAGTCACAGACCTCTGTGAGCCCTTATTTCTGTCATCTATAGCTGTTCATTGTCTATCTTTACAGTAACCTGGAAGCCATGAATCAACCACACCTCATGCCTGCCTGGCACAGCATCTGGTGCAGGTATAGACTAGTGGATGAAGGATGAACAGATAGACGATGGACTGATGGATGGATGGATGGATGGATGGATGGATGATGGGTAGATGGATGATGGATGGTAGATGCATGGGTGATGGATGGATGGATGCATGATGGATGATGGATGGATGGGTGGGTGGATGGATGGATGGATTGATGGATGGATGGATTGGTGGATGGATGGATGGATGGATGAGTGGGTAGATGGATGGGTGGATGGATGATGAGTGAGTGGATGGTAGATGATAAATGGTGGATGCATGGATGATGGATAGATGGGTGGGTAGATGGATGGATGGATGGATGATGGATGGTGGGTGCCACCAGGATCAGTCCCTTAGTAAGTTGCTATGTTTAGGCTGCAGGGATGAGGTCAAAGGATACTTGACTATTACTTCTTTTTTACATTTATGTATTTCATTTGTTTTTTGGGGGGAGGAGCACATGCCACAGTACACATGTGAAGGTCAGGGGACAACTTCTGTAGGAGTTAGTTCTCTCCTTCCACCATGTGGGTCACAGGAATCAAACTTGAGTTATCAGGCGTGGTGGCAAGTGCTATGACTTGATCAGCCATCTTGGCAGCACCTGTCTGTCTTCAAAACTGCACAGACAGCATCTCTCCAAGTTAGGAGTCCCGCAAGCTGCCCCTTCAGGTCTCCTTGACCGCGTGCAGAGGCCAAAGGAAGAGGCTGCCCAGCCTCTCTGAGGGATCTGGACCTGGAGGCAGCCATGTGGGGGGAAACTAATGAGGCCTTTCTGTGGAGTGCCCTGGAGTGAGTGAGCACCGGGGCACACACGCAGTGACAGCAAGCGAGGGGCAAAATGCCAAGCGGACGCGTGCTCAGGAGCCGAGCACGCTGGTGGGCATGCTCATTTCCAGACCCGCTCTTCGGGGCTGACAGGTGGTTTGCAACCATGGCCCTGGACAAGCTAGAAGCCTCAGGTCTGACAACTCCCAGGATGCCCAGTATCTAGAGTGCAGCTGTGGCAGAATGCCTGGCACCACCCTCGCCACCAGTGGGGCTGTCATTTACTCTCTCTGCCTCAAGACACATTGGAGAGAAGCAGTAAGCTCCCTTAGGGCTCCCCTGTCACGTGGGAACAAGCAAGGATCCTCTGGAGGAGATAGTGCACCCCACATTCTAACACACTGTCCCCTCTCTTTGCAGCCAAGAAGGTCCTGTTCCTCAGGCAGTTGTTCAGAAACCCAGTGAGGGGCTCCAGATCCCCAGGTATGTGATGAATGTAGCTAGAGTGCATATGGGGGAGCCATATCCCTGACTGGAGGATGTGCCTTGTCCCTGAGGCTCCCTCCACCCCATCACACCACTCTTGTCTCCTGCCCAGACAATCACTGGGGATGCCACCTGGCTGGCCTTCTCCTGAGCTAGACCATCTGACAGGCAGTTTGAAACCAGAGCTCTGAGCAGGGTAGATGGCAGCATCACCTGGGACCCCTGGCCCTAGCTGACCAGCTCTGGCAGCTCCTGGAGTATGTAGTGGCTAGGGCACAGCTGTGGTAGACTGGCCCATACCACCCACCCACCAGTGGACTCAGTTATGCTCTAGGATGCCTTCCTGAAGCCAAGAGGAAGGGCTCACTAGGAGCCCCACCTCCTCCTCAGCCCTCAGCAGGGGCTCCTGTTCTTAGATGGTAGTGTCATTCATCAGGTAGGGGCTTCATGGAGGACCCTGAAGCTTATGGCTGCTTATATCCCCTCCCACCTAGTCCCTGGGAATTTCTGGACCCCAGTGATATGGCTGAGTTCTGGAAAAGACTGGGAGGTGCCCCTCTGGAGGGCCCACTCCCTTCACTAGCAGTGAGGCCTTGGGAAAGTTGCCTGGGTTCCTCACCCATAGTCAGAGGTGACAGAAGCAATTCTGACTGTCTGAGCCCCTGTGAGGACTAAGGAGTCACATTCAGCAGCGAGGTGCTGGTATTAACACCATCAGCCCCATCACATAACCAGTCAACAAATAAGTCTTTCCCAAGGACCCAGTTGCCCATCACAGTGAAGACCAGAAAAGGGAAGGAGGCCTTCCTCCAGGTGGGTAGACTAGAGAGGAACCTAGATGTGGCAGATGAAGTCCTGTGTTGTCCCATCCTGTCCCCACAACCCCAACCAAGTCTACCCTGATCTCTGGTCTTCTGTGGTTGCTTCCCGACGTGAGTGGTATGCTGCCCACTGCTGGTGGACACTGGAACTCCATCTACCCTGAAAATGTGGGACAGGCCATGTTCTAAATTAGCGGGGCATTTCCTGCCCAGCAGGTAGCTACTGGGACTCCTCTGCAGAGGCAAGTGGTCTTCTCTGATATTCAGACCCCTCTCCCTTTCCCATTTTCTCCCTCCACTTTTCACCATACCTCCCTAATATCCCTGGCTCCATTTGCCAGGGAGCCTGCTCTCCAAGCCAGTCACCCTCTTTTCTAAGACAGGGGTTTCTGTGACAGCCACATAAGTGATTGCTGCTTCTAACCTAGACGCAGTCTCCATAGGAGGCTTCAAAGTTCAGCATGGGCTCCCTGTCTTCCCCCAAGATCCAGTCACCATGAACTCATTTGTGTCTTTTCCTTGCAGGCTCCACGCAGGACCATGAGTATAGGCTTCCCTGAGCCCCACCAGGGGGTGAGGATGGCCACCCAGCCCATTACCTGGGCTCCTCCTCCAACCACTGCCTCCTCCTAGCACCCGGGACGGTGGGGCCATGCCAGGAGAGCGGCCCCCAACTCTGCCCAGAGACTTGCAGCCCTGCCAAGTTGCCACTGGCCTGGGGTGCCCCTCTCAGCGCCCGCTCAAGGACCACAGCTCTGCCAGCAGGACCACCCAGGACATGAGAGATGAAGGCAACAAGGCCCAGGCCCAGTGTTCCCCTGAAGCCCGGCTGAGTCTGGCCAAAGAGGTGAAGCCAGAGGACGGGCTGCTGAGAACGCAGGCCCCAGCAGGACAGAGCTCTGTACAAGCTTACTCATGGCTGGCCGGCAGGATGGAGAGCAGTCGCCCACAGCTCCACAACCTAAGCACTTCAAGGATCAGATGCATCCTGGATGAGCCACCTAAGGACCTACAGCATGAAGGCCCCCAGGTGTCGGAGACCAAGGCTCCTCGGGTCCAAAAGACCAGAGCCCGCCGCAGGCCCAGCATCCCAAGGGCTGAAGCCCTGCCCTCCCCAGAAGAGAATGGCCCCCAAAGGTGCTTTCAGGAGGCCCCTTCCAGCTTTACCTCCACCAACTGTACCTCACCAAGTGCCACCCCTGGGCCCTTGCCCCAGAGGGCCCCCCAGAGCAGTGGCACCAGCCCCCATAGGCCTGCTTCTGGCCCTAACGTCCAGGCCATTGGGACCAACCCCTGGCCTTCTGCTGCTGAAAACAGCTTCCCAGGTGCTAATTTTGGGGTCCCCTCTGCAGAGCCCAAGCCCTTCCCTAAAGGCAACAGGCCTAGCAGCCCCCAGGGGGTCTCTGTCCCCTACCCCTTCCCTGTAGAAATGGCCCAACATGAACGAGCAGCTGAGACAGTGTTGTACACCTTCCACCAGCCCCTGGTAGCATGGACTGAGGAGGCCCTGGGTACGAGCCCTGCCTACCCATCCCTGCCCTGCAACCCAGGCCAGTCAGGGGGAGGCAACACTCCCAGTGATCTTGGAGGTGCCCTCTCCCCACCTAGTGCTGCTCACTTGGTCCCTAGCCCCTTCCATGACAGTTTGCACAAGAGCCTGACCAAAGGCCTTCCTGAAGGGCCCTCTCCAATTCATGATGGACTGGGGAGCCCCAGGGGTCCCCCAAATCCTCCACCTCAGAGGCACTTTCCAGGACAGGGGTATGGAGCTAATGGGGTGGGTACCAGCCCAGTGCCTCTGGACACAGAGCTGCCCGCCCCTGGGCCACCACCCACCCATCTGCCCCAGCTGTGGGATTCCTCAGCAGCTTCTTACCCCACATCCACCCTCAACCCTGCGGTTGTTGCCAGAACTGCCTTCTTTGAAGGCCAGCAGCAGCTCTGCCTTCCCCAAAGTCCTCCCCTGCCCTGGTCCCCAGTGCTTACAACCCCTGGGCCAAATTCCCACCAAATGGGGGTGCTGAGCCGACTGACATACCCCAGGGGGTCTTCTGAGTGGCAGGGGGACAGCCAGGGAGCCCTGGGTGCTTTGAATACAATCCCCAGGCCTGGGGAGACGCTGTCAGCTCTCAGGAGCAGCCCAGGACAGCCAAGCAGTTCCCCAAGGCTGCTAGCCTATGGTGGGCTAAAGGACCCTGGGACCCAGCCCCTGTTCTTTGGGGGAACCCAATCCCAGGTGTCACCTCAAGGGGCCCTCAGCCTGCCCCCACCCAGGGTGATGGGAGCCTCTCCCAGCGAGTCCCCTCTTCCCTCACCTGCAACCAACACGGCCAGCAGCAGTACCTGTTCATCCCTGTCACCACCATCCAGTAGCCCAGCCAACCCCAGCTCTGAGGATAGCCAGCAACCTGGACCCCTCAGGTCCTCAGCCTTCTTCCTGCCCCCCACCCATTCCCAGGAGACCAGCAGCCCCTTCCCTTCCCCAGAGCCCACACACACCATCCCCACATGCTACCAATCAGAGTCGGCCAAAGCCTTCCCTCTCCCCACAGAGGGACCAGGAGCTGAGGATGCCTTCAAGAGCCTGGAGGGAGCCCCATTTCCCCACAAGAGCCCCTCACTGGGCAGAGACAGGTTGCAGGGATTTCCTCCAGAGCCACCACCATACTCTACCCAGCACTTCTCCCTGAGCAGCGCCAGCCTGGACCAGCTAGATGTACTGCTGACCTGCAGACAGTGTGATCGCAACTATAGCAGCCTAGCAGCCTTCCTGGAACACAGACCATTCTGCAGCCTGCTGCTAGCCAAGACCAAGGATGGCGCCCTACGTCCCCCAGGGCTCTCCACACCCACCACCACCTCAAAGGCACCCACCGATGCACACTCAGGCTTGCTTGAACACAACCAGGCTGCCCCCTTCCTGCTACCCAGAGATGATCAGGGGGACAGCAAAGATGACTCCCTGAGAACAAGCTTCCTGCCCACTGGCCTGGCTGTCACCCCCTTCCCACTCCCCACCTCAGACCTTGACATGGAAGATGATGCCAAGCTGGACAGGCTTATCACTGAGGCACTCAATGGCATGGAGTACCAGTCGGACAACCCTGAGATAGACAGCAGCTTCATTGATGTCTTTGCTGATGAGGAGCCTTCAGGTTCCAGGGGGCCCAGTGCTGGGCATTCCCTCAACACACAGGTGGGAACAACTCCCAAGAATGCTACCCAGCCCCAGCTTCCATCCAGAGTTGTCATACCAGAACCCCAAGCTCCCTGCACCGGAGACAGGGGCTGCCCAGCCCAAAACAGGCCCAAAACCCGCTCCCTGGGCTTGGCATCTGCAGAAGCAGATGCAACCACCCTGGTCAGGCAGCAGAGGAGAGGGAAGCAATTCAAGTTGTTTCGGAAAGAGCCAGGTGTGACCAAGGGCACTAACAACTCTGCCAGAGCCATCTGCCTAAGGCCAAGGAAGAAGGGCCATAGTGCTGAGCGGCCCCGGCCTCAGGACCGTAGAAGTCAGACTCGCAGAAGTCAGGCTCGCAAGGTCTATGCTCATGCAGACCACAGCATCCCTAGAGCCACCTCTAAAGAGACCAGGAGCTCCAAGCACTTGCAACTGCCTTCTGGGAAGGACCCCAGGAAAAGGAGGGGGCGAGGAGGCTCCTGGAGCAAGGAGCTCATCCACAAGATAGTACAGCAGAAAAACAGGTGCCACAGGCGGCAGACACCACGTGGCCAGGTCTCCCATGTCTCTCTGTTGCCTGCAAGACCACCTAGCACCCAGAAGGGCAGGCTTAAGGGGCAAGGCTGTGCCTCTGAATCTGAGGAAGAGGGTGATGCGCAGCAGCAGGATACAGGGGGTCCCGTCCAAGACTGTTCCCGCCACAGCCGCCACCGGTGGCGCCAAGGCAAGAAGAGAAAGAAAGAAGATTTGGCCCAGGACCCAAGAAAGGTCGTGAGGCAGGAGGCTGGTGGAAATGGGGGCCCCCTGACTCCAGAGAGAACACCCAGCCTCTTGCAGAGCTTGGATGCTAGAGAAGTCCCTGTGGAAAGAGGCCCTGAGCAGACCGATCACCCCACAGAAGCCCCAAAGCATCCTCCACAGGTCCTCACCACCACCAAGACCCAAGAGGAAAATCATGCCGTACTGGGCTTCCCCCAGGAGGTCAAAAAGCCCAATGTTGCTGCCGAGTTACACCGTGACATCACAGAACTCGAAGAGAGGTCCAGTTCTCTAGCTAGCCGTGGTGGGGAGAGCCCCAGACCCACCGCTTCAGGGCCACCACAGGCTGGCAGCCCCGGGCCATTGGGAAACCACCCTGAAACACTATCAGGAAAGAGCATGCCAGCACCAGATGCAGGCTCTCTGCTGGATACTTCTGGGTACATGCAGTGCCCCAGTTTGCATACTAGAGAAGACTCCTCTGCTTCCCAGCCTGGAGGGTGCCTGGCACCCACTGATAAGGTGGCAGATGCTTTCTACACTGAATCTAGAATCCCGGTCTTCAAGAACTCTGGTTCTGGTTGTGACCCTGACCACTGTGACAGACACTCTATAGGGTGTCCAGCTGCCGAAGGAGGACCCCTGCCTAACAGTGACACCCCCTGTGAATTGTTCCTTGGACCCAAGGAGCTAGCTAACTGCTTCCCTGAAGATCTGTGCTCCAAGCCGCCTTTAACTATGGACACACTGCCTGCCCCCAGCTGCTACCTTGACCAGGATAGTATGGAGACTCTTGAGTCAACACCACCAAAGAATCCACCCTACCCAGTTGAAACAGACCCAGGCAAGGTGCATTCACCACTGACCTTGGAGTCCACATCCCTGTTTGCAGGGCTGCCTGAAGATGGATTTGACCCACCGCTCTACGACAGCTTGTCTGCAAATAGGGTCACCCACGTACCACTGGTGTGTGCTGACCCTCTCCCTAAGAAACCTCTGACAGACCCCCTGTACCCCTCATTCTTGCTGCTGGAGGAAGTTTCTCCAGGGCTGCCTGGCCCCTTTCCTGGCCTCTCCAAGGGAAAAGCACTCAGCAAGAAGTGTCCCTTTGAACAGACGGTACCTCCCAGCACTCCTCCTGTGCCTGAAAAGGGAAGCGACTGTAGTGTTACCCCTATGAGCAATCTGTGCGAGGATGAACTAGAGATCAAAAGATTGGTAACTGAATTAGAAAGCCAACTACAGGGGCAAGGGAGTACACAGGGGGCCTTGGGAGGGCCTGAGGAAGCTGTACATGAAGGCAGGATGGACCCAAGCCCAAGACAGGCCTCCCTGCTGCCCACACCTCAGGCCACCACACCCCACAGGGACATCCTCTCAGCAGCCAACCTTACAGGTCTTGAGGGATCAAGTTCACAGCAGGAAAGGGCCCTCGGGAACCCCCCAAAACAGTGGTCCTACATAGCCTCTTGCCACACAGGCAAAGCAGCACCTCCCCCAGGTACCCAAGAAGACCCTGGTTCTGGGGCTCCTCTCAGTCCTGCAGGTTTCAGCCTCAGTTTTCAGACAGTGTCGGAGGCCCGCATCTCCAACACAGACACTCAGGTCCCCCTAAGTGACCATCTGCCCGACTCCAACAGGCAACAGGCACTCCTGCTGCGTGCTGAGAGTTTAGCCAAGTACAGTCCAAACCGTGAGCTTTTGTTTTCTAAAAATAGTGAAGCTTCTGGGACACAGGAGAATGTCCCACTGCTGCTTCCCAGTGAACATACAAGAGGGCATTCTCCGGACCCCTGTGAGACCCAAGAGCTCTGCCCAAGTTCCTCTGCACCAGAAGGACTCAATAGCCCCAATGCCTATCTGGCTCTAGAGCCCAACTTGATGCTCAAGGGTGATGAGGGTGTCACCTCCCCTCCAAGTGTTAGTCCCAGCCACAACTCTAAGGGACTCCTTGAGGACCAAGCAGGAAGTCCCATAGGAACTATGCTTACCAACCCCATTGCAAAGGATCCTGGCTTTAAGGGTGAGTCTGTACTTGCAGGGGCCTCTCCACTATCCACCCTCCAGAGTGACAAGGCTTGGTCCCATTCCATGCCAGATCCTTCTTGGGTGGCCAGTGCCCCCCTTGGACAGAGGCTCCAGGAACCAGCCTGCTGCTCCTTTCCTCTGCTCCAGGTCCTGGATGCTAGAGCCAAGAGTGAAGACAATACCCAGGGCCTTCAGCCTGGGGACCCCTTGGAGGCCAGTGTGAAAGGGGGCTCATCAGGGGCTATAAAGATGTCAGCTCTAACTACAGACATCCAAAAGCAGCTAAGGTCCAAGGCAGATGGACATCTGGGCTCACCAGGTCAATCTGAAAAGACCAAGGGCCAAGGTCAAGCTAACAGACTTCGGCCAAATAACCGGAGGAGCCTGGGGAACCCAGACACATTCACCAAGGTCAGGGCCCATTTGGAAGTTAGGCCGGCCAGGAGCAGAGGGGCACGTCAGGGGAACAGAGCAGCCCGGGGCTCTAAGAGGCAAGCACTGCCCTCCACAAGCCCCACCCACCCTGATGGCACAGCCTCAGTTTCCATCCTGACTGCATTCCCTCTCCAGATGGGGCCAGCACAGAGGAGCCCAGAGAGGGCAGCCAGCCCACAGCTGCTGTTTATCCAGGAGAGTCCAGCTTCTTCCAACAGGGACCTGGCCACTTGTGCCCTCTCAGCCATCTGCCCAGCCACACCTACTCCCGATGACCTTAAGCCCCTACCCCATGAAGACCCTGGGGCCAAAGTCAAGCCTGTTGGGCCAACAGCACCTTCCTCCTACAGAGACCTACCCAGCCCCTACCATCAGCCAGCCTATCCTGTCTTGACACCTCTGGGGCAGGCCAGTCATGGCCAAGCCACCAAAGATGTTGGGCCCCTAACTCCTACATCACTGATAACAAGCCACTGTGGCTCTGAAGAGGCTTTATCCCACCAGTCACTCTTGGGAACCAGCAGTCCCAAAGACCCTCCCTCGGGCGCACTTGGCCCCATCAGTTTCTCAGACCCTGTAATACTTGACAGGGACAGCCCCAAAGGCATCACAGTAAGAACATTAGAAAATTCTGGAAAAGAGGAGCTGAGGACATCTCCTGCTCATGCCACTGCTCCTCCCCCAGGGGGTCCCAGCTCCCCCAAAATAACCATCAAAGCTGCCCCTCTGACCAGCATTCCCACCAAAGATGACCTAGATTCAGATGAGAGACCGGAGGTGCCAGACCCCCACTGCATGGGAATCCCACCTCTCAGCAGCCCAGAAAGGACATATTTCGAGGACCCTTTCTTAGGGCCCCAGAGCAGCACACCCTGCCCTGGCCACAGGAAAAGCCACAGCATTATAGCTGTGCCCACAGATCTCGCCATCCTGGGGACTACAGAACCAGACTCTCAGATCTGCCAAGAAGATGAGGCAGCAGCCAGTATGGAGGAACAGGACAACCCAAGAACACCCAGGGCAAGACACTGTGATGTGACCAAGGTACCCAGAGCCAGTGCCCGAGGAGTGCCTACAGGACTCCACTTGACCCTGGCAGCCTCTCTGAGCTGCACAGCCACTGACTTCAAGTCCAAATCTCCTCAACACCGCATCGGTACCTCTCATCATTCTCCTCAGAAAGGCCCCTTCAGTCCCCAAGAGTCTAAACGGAGGCCCCGAGGCTTGAAAAAGAAGCCAGCGCCTACAGAGAAGACCCTAGCTGGGCTACCCATGACCTGCGAACTCTGTTCAGCTTCTTTCCTCTCCAGAGCAGGCCTAAGCCGGCACAAAGCCCGGAAGCACCGGCCACAAAAGGAAGCTAGCTCCCAGCTGAGCCCCATGATCCCGCCAGCTTGCCAGCCTCCAGATTCCATGACCCAAGCATGCCAGACCCCTAGGAAGAAAAGCTGCAAGGTGCTTGGGAAAGGGAGATCAAGTCACTCACCCCTGGGCCCTGGCCAGTCTTCTGGGCCACCTTCCCTCCAGGCTTCTACAACACCAGAGGACACCATGGGTCCTGAGATGTTGAAGGTGACTTGTGAGAAATCTGAGGGACCCAGGACAGCAGACAGTCCTCTCAACCAGCAACCACACACCCCAGGCCTGATTGAGCAAGGAAAGGGTACAAAGATTCTGGCCTCAAAGCCAAGAAGACGGGATGGGTGGCGAGCAGACCAGCTCCTTCCCAACCAGGCAGAAATGAGAGGCCAGAGACGAGGTAGAGAGCCTGCTGATTCCCCCAGCCATTCAGAGAGAAAATCCAACAGGAAAGGGGGGAAGCTGAGAATGAGGAGGGAGAAGCATGGTCCTGGAGATACTGCCCAGGTGACTTCAGACAGGGACTTCTCAGATCCATCAGCCACATGTGGCGATCATCTCACCCCTCTGAGCTTCTCGCCTGAGAGAGAATCCCCCACAGTAGGGCCCAGAGCTCTGGAGGATGCTGCAGACATGGACACAGGGCCCCTGTGTACAGAAGAGATGCCGGCACAGAAGGCCCCCCAAGAGTGGCGAATCTGTCAAGGGATGAAAGAGGGGGAACATCCAGTGGAACAGAAGGCAGCCTGGGCACAGTGGTTCTGGGGACCAGGAGAGGCCAGGGCACTGGCTATTAGTGGAGAACCATCACAGGCTGTTGAGAGCCAGCCTGCAGAAGACAGCAGAGGAGCCGAAGGTGGGTCAGATGGAGGCATTGGGAAGGGGACCTCTGACTTGCCTGACAACATACACAGTCTTGAAGTGGACAGCGCCATCAGCAGCTGCCCCCGGGGTCCTGTCAATGACCCAGAAACCCAGAGTGGAGTTCTGGACTCCAAGGGCACCACTCCTGAAGCCCCCAGCCCAGGTCAAAGGGAGCCTCCAAACTTGTTTGATGATGAGATATCCTTCTCTCAGCTCTTCCCTATGGATGGCCGCCTTACTCAAAAGAAGAACCTACGTGTCTACGGGAAGCGCTGCAAAAGACCAAAGCGCTCACCACCAAAGGAGCCCAGCACTGAGGTGGTAGCCAATGCCTCACTCTTCTCCACACGCCTGCCCACAGATCTCAGTGACTCAGGCTCTCTCTGCCTGTCCCGTGAGGAAGAGGACCTGTGGGATGATGAAGCCATGAGTTTGCCTGAGTCCCTCCTCCTAGATGGGCTCTTGAGCAGTAAGACACCTGGCCTTGACCCCTGGACCCCCAGCTTCAGCCTGTGGGCCCTGGAATCCAACAGGGAGGCCAGCTATATGGAGGAGGCGCCTTCGTGCTTCAACGAGAACCAGGACGAGTGGTCCGAGGCCATCCCCCAGCTGCACATGGTCCCAGCAGCCTGGCGAGACTTGGAGCTGTGTAGCCCTGCCTGTGAAACACCCTCTTCCCTTGGAGACATGAGCCCAGAGCCCCCTAACCTGGAGAGAGAACATGATGGTAGGCTTCCCGGAAATGCCAGCCTGCCCCCGCTTTACGTTAAAGACTTCGAGGTGCTCAGCACCCAGCTAGATTTACAAGATCTGTGCTTTCTAGGACCCTGTGATGACCTTGCTGACCTCCCCAACCCAGGTATCTTAGACTTCCAGGCCACAGCAAATTCACAGGGGCCTCCGAACAAAAGAATGGGGGAAGCTGCCAGGGCCAGAGGAGCCAAAGGTCGAGACCGGCCAGTGAAGGGCAGGAGGGCCTCTCACAAGTGCAAAGTGTGTTTCCAGCGCTTCCACAGCCTGGGTGAGCTGGATCTACACAAGCTGGCACACAGCCCCTCACCGCCCCCCACTTGCTACATGTGCGTGGAGCGCAGGTTCAGCTCCCGGGAGCTTCTTCGGGAGCACCTGTGGGAGAAGCATGTGCAGGGCAAGGCGGGGCCGTGGGCCTGCGGCATGTGCCTGAAGGAGGTGGCCGATGTCTGGATGTACAACCAGCACCTGCGGGAGCATGCAGCCCGCTTCGCCCGAAATGGACAGGCACGGCGAGCCCTGGGAGACCTGCCAGGGTGCTTGGAAGAGGAGAGCACTCTCACACACTTGCTGAACAGCATTGTGGAGCAAACATCTAAACCCCAGAGGACCAAGCATTCAATTGGCAAGGCCAGCAGGGAGGCATCGGAGCAGGAAGGAGAAGCAGGGAAGAAAATTCCAGGGAGGAGAGTGAAGCACAAGGTGCCTGCCTCAGTCACTCCCAACCAAGATGGTGCCTTGTCATCCCTCAGTCCAGCAACCGAAGGAGGCAGCCCATCCGCTCTGACCGGCAGCTCTGTCATCTGCTCTGGCTCTGCCAAGACGCCCCCAACTCCATCCCCAGACCCTTGGTCCCACAGTGAGTCCCTGATCCAAGCGGTCCCAGTGCATGAGGACTGCAAGGACCCCTCCCGGGACTGCCACCACTGTGGAAAGCAGTTCCCCAAGCCCTTCAAGCTGCAGCGCCACCTGGCGGTGCACAGCCCACAGCGCGTCTACCTGTGTCCCCAGTGCCCACAGGTCTACCCTGAGCACTGGGAGCTGAGGGTGCACCTGGGTCTGACCCACGGAATGGAAGAGGAGCGGGAACTACCACACGTGCCTCTCTATGCCTGTGAGCTCTGTGCCAATGTCATGCATGTCATCAGGAGGTCCTTTGTCTGCAGCTCCTGCAACTACACCTTTGCCAAGAAGGAGCAGTTTGACAGACACATGGACAAGCACCTGAGGAGCGGCCAGCGGCCCTTTGCACTCCGAAGTGTTAGGCGGCCAGGGGTTCCTGGGAGGAAGACCCAGGTCCCCCAGGACGTGCTACCCAGCAAGCAGCACAGGGTGGTGGCGCCCTCCAGCCCCTCTAAGCCCAGCACTGACAGAGTCCCTACTCCAAGTGATAGCTGCCTCCCTGCACTACCCCTGATCTGTTCAGAGACAGCTCCTAGCCCCATCCTGGACCAGCCCAGTTCTCAAGAGAGGCCTGTGGACCAGGCAGACCACTCACTCAAGGGGAACAACCCGCCATTGAATGGCCAGGACCTGCCACCTCCATCTCTGTCTCCTTTCTCGGCTGCCTCGGCTGAAGGTACAGGTGGCCGCAAGCTGGACAGAGCCCTGGAGAAACCAGAAAATGAGGCGTCCTTAGGCAGTCTTGAGCCACGTAAGTGGCAAACTCCCCTGGGGAGAGAAAAGAGAGCCCTTCACCTGTTCTCAGGAAAACACAGGAGCCCAGGCACCCGAGGCAAGTGTGCCCCTGGCTGTTCCCCGGGAGACCCCTCCAAGCTCCAGAAGGAGAGGCTAATGATCACACACCACGTAGTACCTGAGGGGAGAATAGAGGTTCCCTCCCAGAAGGGAAATGCCACCAAACCAGGGGCCTGCTTGAGTTCTTCCAAGCACAGATCAGCAGCGCCCCCCAGCAAAGCGCTGAAGCTATCAGCACCACCAAGAAAACCTGTAGGGATGGGGACCCCAGCATCTGGAGAGCTGGTCCAGAGTCCTGAGGACAGGGTAAAACCCAGCACTTCTAAAGCTAAACTGAGACCCAACTCTCAGGGCACCGAGGGTCTACAGTCTGCTACTCAGACAGGGGGTGGCAGCCAGCCCCAGCCAGCCAGTGGGCAGCTCCAAAGTGAGATGGCCTCGACCCCCACTGAGCCCAGCTGTCCTAGCTGGGGGAGCTCCACCCCTGAACAGCCCCCACCTCAAACCAAGGGCAGTGCCAGGGGGCCCAGAGAAGCCGATCATCAGGGGGTCCAAGTGCATTCAAGTCCCAGGGAGAAAAGAGAAAACAATGAGAAAAAGAAAAAGGGCCAGGCCCTGGGACTGGCCAGGCATGGAAGCCTGGGAAGCGTGGAGAGAGCCCCCTTGGCCCCTGAGAAGTCATCCAGGGCCCCTCGAAAGCAAGCAACTCCCAGCCGAGTTCCCCCTGACAAGTCCAGACCTAGTAACCAGAGCAGCAGGACAAGGCCACAGCCATCATCACAAAAGAGAGGGGACCTGGGCCACACTTCTGAAAAGGACCCATTCCCCCAGGCAAGACCCCTGTCCAGGCCCTACAAAAGGGTCAGAGCTGCCTATGGTGTTGAACACATGGAGCCCCGAGACCACCGGACTGCAGAGGCCCAGAGCGACCTCCTCAGCCAGCTGTTTGGGCAGAAACTGACCAGCTTCAAAATCCCTCTAAAGAAAGACAATTCCCAGTAACCCACAAGAGAAGATGCCTGGGAGCCCAGCTGATGGGCTCCTGTCTGGCCTTCGGAGTTAGAGGCAGCTCAATTTGAGACCACTCATCTGTTTCTCTGCCCCTGACTTCCCACAGATTCTCCACCAGATTAGAGCTGAGTGTGCTGCTGGAGACAGGGCTTTGTGCTGGAAGGCGAGGGTTGAGGGAAGGACCAGCCTCAACCCCTCCTGAGATCGCGCACCTGCTTTCTTGGTACCAAGTACTTGAAGAAAGCGGCTCACAACCCGTCACTGCCACCTTGTCCTGTTGGCCAGGTGCCTCGGGCTGTCAAACTCGTATTTGAAGGTTTGCACAAGGTCCCCCATCTCCCAGCAGGAAAGCACATCGAGGCAGTCAGCCAGCCAAACGGTGACAGCTGCCTCGTCTTGCTGCTGTTGCTAAGATTCCAAAGTGACCTTAGAAGTCACATGGGAGAGGACCATGTTCTCTACTTGGGCCATTTCTGAGCCACCTGGTCCTTGAGAGGGTGACAGGACCATCCTCCCAACCACAAAGTCATGCTGGCCTCCAAATGCACTGCGGATGTTTCCAGCACCTTGCCCCCAGGGACTGGGTTCCTATAGGGAATGCAGAGAAAGCAGCACCTTGGCCAGTGCCCAATGGATCCCTCAGCCCTATGGCCCCTTCCGAGTGCCTTCCTCCCCTCTGGGGCTCTGTCTCTAGGTCCCAGAAAGTCTGATCCAAAGGTTCTGGTGCTATTCCCATGCTGTAATGTGAATACAGGCTCCCTAGTCTTATTTGAACCACGGGATAATTAGGGCGGGGAGACCTACAGCCCAGGTCTTGAGCCTCACAGGTCTCCCTAGTTGAGCTCCAGTCCCAGGGTCCCAGCAGTGAAGGGACCCTCAAGGCTGGGCTGTGGGTGTGGTTTGTGCACTGGCATGAGCCTGCCAACTACACACCTGCCGATATAGCGTTGTGTATCAAAATGGGCAGGAGGAGATGCTTCCCCTTTCTCCTAGGGAGTCTTAGAGATTCCTGGCTTGTTTTGTTGTGTAGTGTTTAGCTTGGGTGCAATGTGAGTGTCAAAAGGTTTTATTTTGACATTTTAAAACAAGACCAAACAGGCCCAAACTGCCTCCGTAGAAGGTGCTGGGGTCTTTCAGAATGCCTCTTTCCAATGGATAAAGACGTGGGCAGGGGGCCCCTGAGGTCGTACTGTTAAAGTCACAGCTAATTCGTCTTTTCAAATATATTCCCACTATTTTCGCAGAAACCTCTTGTCTCTGTGGTATCTGTCCTTGCTCCTGCTTTCCCCTGGAGCCCACATGTGGCTCGGAATGTGTTTGCTTTGATGGTCATTTCCCAGGGCCACTGTACGCTATGGGCCAAACCAAAGTTGTGGGGACACATAAGGCAGGACCCATGAGGGACTGAGGGGGGATAGGAATCCTCTAAAATGGATTTAGGAAAACAGAGAAGTGGATAAGGTGGCATAAACAGGACCAGGGAGGGGCAGGGAAGGGGTTTGACCATACAGGGCCCTCACTAGTAGTGTTTGGGCTGGTGATCCTCAGCGGAGTGGCTTGCATGGTCTGAGTCTTAGAAAAAGTCTGAAGGGCTCCAGGATGGAGACCCAGGAAACCAACAAGACCCACTGTTCTGCCCTATCCTTCATCTCAGCAGGGTTCAGGTGACACCCTAGTTAGCAGCTGCCCCCTCACCTAGGACGAGGTTGAGTTACTGGTCAGATGTCACAGACTGGTGGAACTCTGCCCTCTCACACACCCTTAGGGCCTGACTTTGAGGACAGATTCCTGGAGACATAGGCTTGATATGAGCAGGCCTAACCCTGTTCATGCATGCCATCCTGTGACCCCCCCCAGACACACAGAGGGCATAACCCCAGTCTGACCACCAGGTGGCAGCATCCACCCAACCAGGGAGCCTGACTAGCCACCTGAGCACAATGGCAACCCTCCGGAACCTAGTGGGCTTCAAAGTGCTGTGGACAGAGATAGGGATTTCCAAACTCAGATGCATCTGGTAGGCAGGTACCCTGTCTGCACCAGCAGGCACACATTGCACACATAGCCCACACATGAGTGTTCACACGCGTACAGGCACTCTCTGAAAGCACACCTGCTCAGCCTCCAGGACACATCCAGGTACCCACTGCCAGCCCGGCAAATACTGATACCTGTGATTTGGAATGCATCTGGCAATCAGGGGCCTGGCTCTAGGGAAGCCCTGGGTAGGCTTCCCTGAAGACTACATTGAAATGAGAGCCAAGCCGGGCGTTGGTGGCGCACGCCTTTAATCCCAGCACTCGGGAGGCAGAGCCAGGCGGATCTCTGTGAGTTCGAGGCCAGCCTGGGCTACCAAGTGAGCTCCAGGAAAGGCGCAAAGCTACACAGAGAAACCCTGTCTCGAGAAAAAAAAAAAAAAAAAAAAAAAGAAATGAGAGCCAAGAAACAGTGAGTTACTCAGAAGGGAGACTGCAGAGAGAACCAACCCTGGGAATCATCAGGGTCACTATCACACGAACATTTCCCTTGTACTTAGGCAGGGCCACTTCACCCCTGAGGCTCTGAGGCCTCTTCTGGCTGTCATTTACCCTCAGGATCTGCCTCAAGGGAGGAGTATACAAGCTATAGATTTCCACAGCATCCATTGTAAGTCCCAGAGTCTATCTCAGCCTGCCTGGCGGGGGGGGGGGGGGGGGGGGGGGGGGATATGACCATGCCCAGGATCAGATGGAGGACAGGTGACAGGCAGAAACTGTGAGTTTCAACTGGGGGCCGGACAACAAGACAGTCAAGAGAGCCACTGGTAGCGTAGATAGCCACACTTGGCATTTCTATGGGTTGAGCCCATTGTCTCTGGGGAACTGAGGCTGGAGGTTCATGGAAATGTCTGCTATCATGTCCATCATGGATCCAGGGATGAACCTGACTGGGGAAGTCAGGAAATGAAGAAAAGGCAGATTCAGAAAGACACACAGAAAGAACTGGTTTCAGGTGGCCTAGGTTCTCTGATGGAGAAACCTCAGCACCCTGGAAGCACAGTGTGTCTTATTATATAGAGTCGAACAGAGAGGCGGGGTTGCTGCAGACAGCTGAACAAGGGGCCAGGGTTTATGGTGTCCAGCTGGATGGAGGAGGCAGGTTTGGATAGTCTCAGTAGGCGCAGTCTCTGTAGGGAAGTGGTCTTCAGGGGAGAAAGCTGTGGTGGCCATCTTCTGCACACACTGTCAGTATCCACACAGGGACCAGAAGAGAAGGCTTTGCCATTTCCCTCAGGTCCTGAGGCTAGCATCCTTGTGTGGCTGTGCCCATTGTCAACAACACACATTCACTCAGGACCTCACACACGCAGGGCTTCCTCTGCTCCCCAACAGGCTGCTTTGGATACTGTCTTTGCTTGTAGTACCTTTCAGAATCTGTGCTCCTGGGCCTAGGAAAGTGTGCCCAGTGTGGGGAGAATTGAAAGGACAGTATTGGGCTGACAAGGTGGCTCTGTGGGTAAAGGCGCTTACTGTGCAAGCCTGGTGACCTGTGTTCAATCCCCAGAACCCACAGAAAGGTGGAGGGAGAGAGCCGACTCTGATATTTTCTGACCTCCACACATACATGCGCTATCACACACAACAGGAAGGAAGGGAGGAGGGAGGGAGGGAGGGAGGGAGGGAGGGGGGATGAAGGGGAGGGAGAGAGGAAGGGAGGAAGGAAGGAAGGAAGGAAGGAAGGAAGGAAGGAAGGAAGGAAGGAAGGA
>CABHPP010111512.1:0-95792 GCA_902168425.1 Peromyscus attwateri | reverse complement strand
ACACACACACACACACACACACACACACACACACACACACAAAACTACAGTTATTAAAATTATATGCATCTGGTCATTTCCAAATTTACAATCTGCTTGGGTTATCTGCTTCTACACACAAAATATAATGCCTAAAATTAAATTGTATTAGTTTCATTCATGATTCAGCTGTGGTGAAAAATGATCCCCCTGTCTCTGACTCTGTCTCCGTCTCTCTTTATCCCCTCTTTTTCTCAATTCCACAAGGCTTTTTTTCCAGTTGTCCAGCTAGAATTTACCTATATCTGGAGGTTTCATGGCTCCAAATCTTCCTATGCAGGTAGGAGGGAAGAAATCAAAACAGATGAGGAGGGAGAGGGATGGGGGAACAAAAAAAAGGAGGGGGAAGGGAAGAAAAGGAAGATGGAAAGTTAGGTTAGAAAGTAAAAAGGGGAGGAAGAGATGAGGAGAGGAAGGGAAGGGAAAGGATGGAAATGGAGGGAAAGGGAAAGGAAAAGTAAGGGGAAAGAAGGACAAGGGATGGGAAAAGAAGGGGAAGGAAGAGAAGAGAAGGGAAGAGAAAAGGTGCTCTATAGTTTTTACTAGTAGGGTACAGTAGTGCATACCTATAATCCCAGCATTCAGGAGAATAAGGCAGGAAAAAATATCAGTTTGAAGCCAGCCTGGGATATATAGCAAGACCCTATATTAAAGACAAAAGTTCTTATCATTGCTATTCTTATTTAAAAATTACTTGCTGGAAATTATAGCTGTAAAGTTAGATATTAGGCTTAATTGTTCAAAATAGCATTGGAAAATTGAGAAATTAGCTAACTGTGATTTCTCTTCCAATCATAGGAAGTCATAGCAGATGCCTTGACTCTAAAAAAATATCGATGTGCTCAGAGAAACCATGCCAAAACTATTAAGCTAACAAATCTAAAGTGCAGAGATCTGCAGTGTCTTATGGTTGATGCTAGGATGGACACTGGTAAACAAAGCGCTCACCCAGTGTGCATCATTGTCTTTGATAGTTTCTGAAAGTTTAGCTGTCAACTCTAGAAACCCTGACATGCATAGATAAAGCAGGAAGAAGGTAAACGCAGGTATCCTGTGGAAATGTTTAATAAGCAATACAAAGACCAGCACAGTAGTAGTAAGAGGGATACTCATGCAGTAATCAAAAGTGACCTCAGAGAGTACTTACAGTCCAGAAAATCCTCTTCATTATTTTCATTTACATGTTTGCTGAGTGTTTAATCACAAGTATCTCTAGGTAATGTGAACCAAAAAATAATTTGTTAGAAGCACATAGGCAAATTGAAAGAAATGAAGGGACACTGGAAACAGAACTCTTAGTCTTGGTTTTCAGCCTGATTTAATATAGGACCAGCTAAGATACATGCCTCCTAGTGGTCTACAAGGCTATATCCAGGGGAGAGTTTCCTCCAAAATGGTCAGCATTATCCAGTGGTGGTCAGGATATAAAGATATATTATTGGTAAGCAGTGTACCTACTTGCTGGCCTTTGCTCTTTCTAGTGAGCATATCTTTGCCACTGTCTCTGTGGTAGCCACCATCCCTGACAACCCAGAGGAACTTGTACGTGACTGTGGTAGGATAGCTCTTCTTTTTTTTTTCCTCATTCCCCAGAAGTAAACTCTGAGGTGAGAATGTGCACACAAATAATAATTTAAGTGCTGTTGTTGGAAACCACCAAAGATGCTAGGAGCTAAAATTGAGGGGAAAGTAAACAAGGCATTTATCATAGGGAAAGTCATGCTGGAAACAACTTCAGTAGAATGCTGAGGGAAGAAACTGGGTGTAAGTGGAATCTCAACATGATCTCAACAAGAGTTCACAGTGCAGTACCTATTTGTCTCTGGCTCTGGGCTTCCTTGTATGTGGTGGTGGGTGGTACAAACCCCCAGTATGAAGGCATTTTCATACCTTTGCAGAGTGCATTTTAGCAGACCCAGATCTGTCTTTCCAAAACAGCAGAGAGTGGAGTGCCCATCACATGTGCCCATGACAACAATGGTGTCTGCTGAAATCTAGGAGCTGCAGTTGTATAGACTGAAGCTAACCAAGAAAAGGAAACTGCTGTGGGTATCTTTCTATATGCTGTGACTAGTGTTGCTCTGATTGGTTGGTAAATAAAGTCATTTGGCCTATTGCAAGGCAGCTTAGAGGCAGGTGGGAAACTCAAAGGGAGATGCAGGAAGAAGGAGAGGAAAGACGCCTGAGTCGCTCAAAGAGCAACATGTAATGGGACGAAGGTAAAGAACATGTGGCAATATATAGATGAATAGTTATGGGCTAATTTAAGATGTAAAAGCTAGTTAGCAAGAGGATTGAGCTATGGCTATGCAGTTATAAATAATATAAACCTCTGTGTGTTTACTTGGATCTGAGCAGCTGCTGGACTGGCAGGTGAGAGATATTTGTCCTGACAGCCAGCCGGGACACATGAAATCTTCCAACAACAGGAAAACACCAAGTGCAATGCATGTCATAGTAATATTAACACCATCTTGTGAGATGACTGTATTCATTACTTAGGAGGGTAACATCTTTGCACATGTTACAGTTTGGATATGAAATTTCCCCCAAAGTTGAAGTCTTGATCCTACAGCACTCTTTAGAGGTAACTGGACGCTGAAAGCTCTGAGTTTGTGAATGGATTAACCCTTTGATGAGTTCATAGATGAAGGGGTTATTAAAAGATTGTATAATGGAGCTTGGGAGTCAGAATCTGTGCCCCAAGCTAGGTTCAGCACTCATTGTGGGTAGTATACAAAGGAGATTTATTCATTTTGGTCATTGTGGGAAGAAGGACAAAGAGATCAAATGATCTCAGTTCCTTTGATTCCTGACTTGAGATTAATGTTTAAATAGAGGGTCAAGTATGTGCACAACTCAGCAGTCTTGGTTAAGGTGTGATCCTGCCAAGCACTGACCCATCATTTTGTGGGCTGTCTCATCCTGTAAGGTTGTTTGACAATCTGTAAATATCTTTCCCTGGGAAGCTCCTTTTGACTGTCACCTTCCTCTCCTCCCAGAATGAGATTCCTGGGGAAATGCCAATTTCTTTGAGGTCTATTATTTCTTATTTTTATTTACTTATTTATTTTAAGACATGGTATTTCTCTATAGCTCTAGCTGTCATGGAACTCATTTTGTAGCCCAGGTTAGCCTGAAACTCATATATCTGCCTGCCCCTGCCTCCCAGGTACCAGTATTAAAGGCATGTACCTAGCTGAGGTCCATTATTTCAACAATCTGCCAGACTGAGAGACACAAGTATCTGTTTAGAATATCTTCATTTCTGTCAGGTCAGTCACAGTGGGGCCTGCTTGGAAGAAATAGGTGACTGGGGGAATAATATGTCTTTTTCCCTGGATCTCTCTCTCTCTCTCTCTCTCTCTCTCTCTCTCTCTCTCTCTCTCTCTCTTAATTCCTTTTTTCATTCTTCCTTCTCCCATTTTCTTTCTGCCCCTCTGTATGGTTGGCTGTGGTGTGGAAAGAAGCCCCCTCTACATAGCTCCACAACAAAATAAAACAAAAACAAACAAACAAACAAAATCCAAAAGTTTTTCCCTTTTGAAGTTGTTGCCTTTCAGTCTATGGCCAAAACAATGTAAAGTTGACTAAAACATCCAATAATGTTGTTATTGGAAAAACCAACAGAGATGGCCACTTATAGCCAGTTGAAAGTGCTTATTCCAGCTGAAAGTGCTTATTCCAGCTGAATGGGTCCAAGCCCAGGTATCTGGGACCTACCTGTAGGCCAGAGTGCTTAGAATGAGACCATGGGGCTTTTAAAGGCAAAAACCACATCTTGATATCTTGCTCAACAACTGTAGGAGGAGGTTTTGCACAAGCAAGTAGTTTAACAGAAGCTAAGATGAGTTAGCTAGGGCTTCTTGACCTTGGGTTCCTAGAATATAATTGAGTAATTTTCCATGAGATTGTCCATCAAGGAAATAAAATTGTAGTTAAACCTGAAATGGCTTCATCAAGAATACAACATGGAGAAATGGAGTGTTACTTGAGAATGAAATAAAGCAGGACTTTTCAGAGAAAAAAGGACTGTATTTTGTTCTTTCCACAAACGCCTACATTTAAAGTCACCAAGAAGACATGCTCCTGAAGACCTAAGGCTCTAAACTCCTAAGATGTGCCCCAAAGTTCTTCCAAACTTAACTTACAGGTCTCCACAGTAATACACTTAGACTCCAGTTTTCTTGCATGCTGTTAGCATGTGCAGAGATATCTTTCTACTGTTATCCTCCTAAACTCCCTGCTGTTTCCTGTATCCCACATATTACATCCTGTCCCTTCTGTCAGTGATAATGACTGCAAGTTGGAAGTTGGTACTGTTAGACCAGAATCACCTAGAAAAAGAGCTTTGCCTTCCCAGATCCTCACCTGCCCTCCTAGGGAAAAGAAACCTGTGAATATTAGGAACTATCTCCAGGAAATTCTGATGGAATTTCTCCTGTCATTCACCTTCAGATTTGCAGGAAAACAAATTATTAGTGTGCGTGTGTGTGTGTGTGTGTGTGTGTGTGTGTGTGTGTGTGCCTGCTTATCTATCTATCTATCTATCTATCTATCTATCTATCTATCTATCTATCTATCTATCCATCTATCTATAGCTTCCTTTCTTTCTCTCTTTCTTTCTTTCTTTCTTTCTTTCTTTCGTTCTTTCCTTCTTTCTTTCTATCTAACCTATCTATAATTTATGTTGCAATACCTGAAGAGGCCAGAAACAGGTATTGTATCCAGATCCCCTGGAACTGGAGTTACAGGCAATTATGAGCCACCCAAGTTACATTCCCTGGAAGAGCAGCAAAGACTTTTAACCACTGAGCCATCTCTCCAGCACCCAATCAGGTATTTAAAGCTCAATTTTTTTCATATAAAATGAGAATGGTTATGTCTTTGCTATGGGGAGGGGAGTTCTGCAAAAATTCAGGAGCATCACATATGCACAGAGACTTGCTCAGAGAAAGGCTCCTTATATTCCTTTAATAAAACTAGAAGTGATGGTTGTCACTTCCTGTGTGCCTTGAGTTCATCATGTAATTATCACAAAGGATCTTTGTCTTTTGTATAGAGGTTACCTTGGGTTATATTAGCAAGGCCTTTTAATAAATACACACAGAGAAACAGAGATTCCATCACCACGTGGATTCACAGAGCAAGACAGAATCAACCATATACTCAATATGTAAGAAAGATAGTTTTCATCATCATCATCAACAACAACAACAACAACAAGAATAGCCCACTGTGCAATTTCCTTTCAGATATGTGACATCTCCTGGGCTGCTGCTTTTACAAACAGGTGTGAAAATGAGGAGAGTATAAACCAAAGATCTGAGATGTTAAGAGAATAAACCACCTTCTCACATGTTTACTAAAACATCTCCTAAGATCGACAGCATCAGTTTCGCCAATACAGACAACTGGACAGAAATTTCCATCACTAGATATGCACAGTTTATTTGCATGCACATGTGTTGTGGCTTTAATACAAAATGGTTCCTATTGGCCAATATGTTTGACACTTGCTCCCCATCTGGTGACACTGGGAAGGTTGTCCATCTTGTATGAGGTGAAGTGTCACTGGAGAAATGGGTAAGTATGGGCAGGCCTTGAGGTTTCATATTCTTGCCTTACTTCCTTTCTCTTTCCACTTTCTGGCTGTGCATACAATGTGACCAACCATTCTCCTAATTTTGCTGTTATTCCTTTGCCCCCATGATGTACTGTATCCCACCAGAAATGTTAGCCAAAATGAGATCTTCTTTCCTTGAATTGCTTCTTTTTCTGTATTTCATTAGTGCAAAGAGAATACCAGTACAACATGCAAGAGTGTGAATAGCAGACTCTCCATGAACTTGGTTAGGACAGATGGCATCTTATGATCCATAGAAAGATTTTTCTGTTTTTCTTAGAGAAGATTTACTTTCTAATTTCTTTATTTATGAGTATGTGTATGTGTATATATATGTGCACGAGAATGTATGTCATGCATGTGCAGTGCCCACAGAAGCCAGAAAAGGGTGTTGGATCTTCTGGAGCTGGAATTAAAGTTATGAGCTAGCTGGTGAAGGTCTGGGAACTACTCTAAGGTCTTATGGAAGAGCAAGTGCCTTTAATCATCAAACCACCTTTCTAGACCCAGAATGTCACAAGTATGATGAGATCCTTTGATTTAGTCTGGAAAATCATTAATTCAGGAGATGCATAGATTATAAAAACTGAGGGCAAAGGAGAATTTAATAAATTCTCTAAAGGGACTAGTGAGTGGTTCACTGGGTAAAGACACTTCCTGCTAAGCCTGACCATACCACCTGCTTTGATCCCCATGACCCACATTGTGGAAGCAGCGAACCAGCTCCAGCAAGTTGTCCTCTATTCGTACATTGCAGTACATGTGTGCACATCTACACACACACACACACACACACACACACACACTCACATACACACACAAACACAAACATATGCACAAACACATGCACACACATGCATTTAAATGAAATGAAATACAACAAAAATAGAAGGAAACTACTAATAGATTTGCCTTTCAATTAAAAAAAGCCAAAGTTATAAATTCACAATAATATATATCATATAATAAATATAAATAAAAGATTAAAGGTGAGTTGACATTCAGCTAAATAATACACAAAATGCAGCAAGGGTAGCAAGGTAAATGTCAGAGGAAATATGATTCAGAGAGCTAGAAAGATGGTTCAGTGGTTAGGAGCACTGACTGACTGTTCTTCCAGAGAATCTTTGGATCCCAGCATCACAGCATACAACAGTCTGTAACTCCAGCTCCAGGACATCCAGTGTCTTTTTCTGGCCTCCATAGGCACTACATTCATTTGTGAATATAATCTAAGCCAAGAATATCACCCAGGGTGAAGAGGTTTACCTTTTATTATCAAAAGGTATGCTTTACAATGTAAGTAGAATTTTCATTTACTTTTAAATGTCCAATAGAATTGCATTATTACATTGAATTATATAAAGAAAAGCTTTGGTCAGAGAGGAGAAGCCATCAAATGTGCACAAGATTTTTTTTAATCAATCAGCATTATTGCCATTATCATCAGACCAGCCACAATTTGAGAGGGATGCTGATGCTAATCCAACACAAATTAAAAGCCAAAGCAAATTAAAGACAAAGCTTCGAAATGTGGCTTTAGTGACACGATGCGGAATCTGTTAGGTGATGCTGCTGCTCAAGGTTGCACCTCACTTCACGTTCTTGACAAAGTTCTTGGCATTCTTGATGGAGGCTTTCGTCTCTACAATGGCATCAGCAATCATTTTCTCCTCAAAAGGGTGATTTTGTCAAGACCAAGGTTATTCTCCAGGCCCATTTTTCCCCAGCAGCAAGGGCCTGAAGATGTAGGTGCCTGTCGACTCTTCGAACTGAAGGAAAGAACACTCTACAACTTCTTCCTTCCTGTTCATGGTATACACCAGGGAGAAGACAAAGTGTACCTCCATCATAAGCCATAGATAGGGTGACAGAACCTGCCTTCACAACCATGCTGGTTTCTTGGCTCCTCCTGATGAGCATCATCAACTGGTCTTGGGGACAGTCAACCCTGGGGGTGCTCTGAGAGATTAGGAAGGTAATTGTCTTTTCAGCCTGACCACCAACGACAGACACATTGACTAGAACTGTATACAAAACCTGCATCTAAACCGTAGTACGTTTTCTCTAATGATGTCCAGGATCATCATGCTAAAGGTCTTCTTGTGGCTGTACACACCAAGCTTCTTGATAACTTCCACTATGATGAGGCTAGTGTAGTTAATTGGATTGGTAATGATGAAGGTCATGGCTTGGAGATTGTACTGGGCACAGGTAGCTCAGGGTAGCCACAATGGTGACATTGGTGCTGAACTGGTCATTTCATATTATGCCTGACTTCCTGAGTAATCTGGCCAGGATCACCACCATGTCATAACCTTTTAAGCAGTCTGGCAGATGCCCAGAGTGTGGCTTGGTTCTTAGAAAACACAGATAACTTTTCAGGTGAGATATGGATGAGGGCTTCAGAAGCATTCAGCTGCTCTGCAGCTCTTAAAGAATAACCTATTTTGTCTTTTATCCAAGTGCCTGGTACCCCTTAAGCTGTGCTAAGACAAAACTGACATTTTGAGATTCTCATATAGAAACAATAATCTATTATGTAAATTCTATTCATTCTTACTCTATATAATGTCACATTTTAGGGTTCACATATAATACACAGTAAATGTCATTAAAGCGACTTTAAGGGGTTTATATATCATACAAAGTAAAATCTCATAAGGCTGAATGTTTCTAAAAGTAGATTAAAATACAATGTGCAAATTGTCACAAATTTTCTTTAATTTTGCACATCATTTCATAAAGGACTTGGTACCTTAAAAAGTGACAAAGTGGTTATCTAAATGTTAATATTGTACGTTATTTATTTTGTTGTTTTGCTTGCCTATAATTTATGCAATCTTTATGGTAGAAGAATACTCCAGGAATATACAGGATGTTTTAGCTAAACAAGACCAAAGCAAATCAAAACAACGGTTCAATTTTTAAATGTAATATTTGGAGACAAAGTCTGATGTGGTGAACTGAAGCCCCAGCCCAAAAGTCCTCATATGCATCCACTGTGCAGTGTGCGGCAATGACAAGGTGATACACCTTCTTCACTCTGCCAAGCTGGTTGAGCTGAGCATGTAGAGTCTTTCTTGGCTTGTCTACTATGTTTAAAAGCATAAGGCTGACTTTTTTCTAGAAAGTTGACAGAGAGCCAAACCATTCTGCTTACTCATCCAAAATCTCCCCAGCTATCAGAAAACATATAATATTGGAAGGAAAGCTGCCCACAGTAGCGGTGGGAAGCAAGTTCATCATACCAATCCAGAAATATCTACAATTTTCAGAACTCAGAAGAAAGATGGAAACATTTATGCAAAAAAAGCTGAAATGAGAACCCCAAATATACTAATAAGAAAACAACTTCCAGGATATTTACACCAAAATAAGAAAAAGGCAAACCCAGCCCCAGTGGGTGGTCATTCACCAAGTGTGAAAATGCTCTCAAACCGTCTGGGTGTTCAGCCTTTCTTCTTTCATCCTAATGTTCTATTAGTTATTTTCCATGTTTGTGTCTTCATTGCTAAATTCAGGTTTAAAAAGAGAAACAAAGCAGCTGAATGCTCTTGACCCCTCACCTCCTTTTAGGCTGCAAGGAGGATGAAGTCAGCCAGTAGTCGCATAGTTTCTGGAATCATCTTGATGCAAAATAAGTGTTCTATTCATATTATTTGCTGATCCTTGCTGTTTGGGGTGTGGTTACACTATAAAATGACACTTTGTGCTGATTGGCCAAGATACAATCATAAAAGGAAGAGTAAATAAATTTAACGTAGGAAAAGCTGACACCACTGTGTCATAACCTAGCGAAAACAGTCTTTGAGCTCCCTAACTTCATGTATTTGTTAAATTAATAAGTGCCTTTATGATCCCTATCAAAAATATTGCAGTTGTTAGTTCTTTTCAAGAAAATTTCCCAGATATAAAGACAAAAGGGAAGCCAAGAGCACATTTTTAGAAGTAGTGCCAATGTATTTGTAAGCGAAGATGGGTAAATTTCACAGTTGAGGGGGATGGAAAAATGCCTTTGCAATTAAGAGTACCTACTGCTATTTCAGACCTGATTTTGGCTCCCAGCATCCAGGAAGGGTGGCTCACAACCACCTATAACTCCAGTTCCAGAGGATCTAACACCCTCTTCTGGCCACACTTACATGCACAATGTTCTCACATAGATACATACATATGCAAATAGTTAAAAGTAATTTAAAAAGTAAATTTTCCAATTAACAACAAGTAGATGAAAAAAACAAAAACAAGTAAAAACCCATATAAAATTCTACCACTGGATGGAAAGAAACAGACATAAAACAGTTTAGGATGAAATGATGAAAGCTGTATGACTTATGGTTTACTATACATTTCGTTTAAAAGGATGAAAGGAAAAAGAGCCATGGAAAGACAAGAAAGTACTGTATACAGTGCTCTAAAGAAACTTCACTAAATTATAAGTCCATTAAGACCGGAAGTTGTGCCTGTCTTTGTCATCCACTGTACAATTCCCGGCAATACTTTAATAGAACAATGGCAACAAACAATGTTGGTAGAATGTATCTTACCAAAACAGAGAGGCCCACGTAAGTGAGGAAAATTGTATTATATATTATTTATAGATTTCTTTCTCTTTTAGTATTTAAAATTTTTTGTACAATATATTTTAATTGTGTTTTCCTCTCCCTCAGCTCCCCCAGATCCTCCATACCTCCCTACCCAGTTAACTTTATGTGTGCTCTCTTTTTTTCTCTCTCTCTCTCCAATAACCATAAAACACAATGAAAATCAAAGCAAACAAACAAAAAAAAACAATAAGACGAAACA
Source organism: Peromyscus attwateri (assembly GCA_902168425.1). Lineage (NCBI taxonomy): Eukaryota > Metazoa > Chordata > Mammalia > Rodentia > Cricetidae > Peromyscus > Peromyscus attwateri. The sequence goes on along the minus strand of CABHPP010111512.1, from coordinate 85,318 downwards.
AAACAAAAAGTCTACACACAAACAAAACAAAACATGAAGTTGGCTTTGGGTTGGCCAAATCTTCTTGGGCATGGGCTTGGACATGCCATGAGGTATGTCTGATATGTCCAGTGACACTCCATTACCACCAGGTAATCATTTGTAAATGGCTTCTAGGTTAGGGGTGGGACCTTATCCGGCTGAAACCTGTGCAGGTCCTGTGCATACTGCCACAGCTTCTTTGAACTCATATGTGCTTCAGTCCTGTTTTACCTGGAAGATATTGTGTTATATACTATTTACAAATGATTCTTCAAAATCTTTGCAAGTGCAAAAAGCACATATCTGACCTCAAGAGGGATAAGGGATAGTTTATTCTGAAGCCAAATATCAATGACTATGGCCCAGGAACACAGATTCAGGGGTTCTCAAAAATCTAAGCTTAAATATGGTAATGTTTTAATGAAGCTTTTATAGTAATAGGAGAGAGTAATGAATCAAGGCACATTTCAAATGCATTGGTGGAAATATTAGGTAGGCGGGCTGTAGCCAACCAAGGAGGGAAATCTGTGTTATTGGTGTCAGATGCTATCTGATAGCACTCTTAGTCTTTTGGTTGGTGAAAACTAGGGTTTTGTTAAGAGAATGCATTCCAAAAGATTTTATCTATTCATCACAGGATGTTAGGTGAGACACAGAAATGGGCAAGGAGTGGCTATTTAGGGGGACTAAATATAATCTAATATAAACTGTAATTAGACTCAGGATTTACCAGTCCAAACGCCTTCCCAAGCATGGTGGTTCTCAGCAGTAAACAGCCTTGCAGCATGGTTAGTGGGCAGTGCAGCTTCTTGCTGGGGGCATTTGTGCACGTCCGCTAAGGTGTTGTTTTTAACAGCATGGAGCTAATATGTTTTCATTCTACTCCCTCTTTTTGCATATGACAGGCACATAAACATGGAAAGATCTGGAAGTTAAAGAAGGCACCCCAGATCTGGGAGAACTAGACTATGTTTACAAAGAATTGTTAGTTTATTCTTGTTTTTTGGCCTTTATATCAGCACCATAATTACCTAATAGTCATTTGTCTCCTTAATTGATTTGTCAGAGTAATTGTAAGTTCTATAACAGGTAAATACAGAGAGAAAGCCCTAAAGTAAGACCTAGCACCTACCTACCTTCCACAAAGTTAGGTATTGCTACTGTGTTTGGAGCACAGTACAAATTAAGTTCACACCAAGCCCCTTGTGGAATGCATTCAGGACAGTTTTGACAGAAGAGCAGGAAGCCATGGCATAGAATACAATCTAGGTTGATTAGAGACCTGTCAGCAATCAAAAGGAGTCTAGCAATAGCCTGCTATGCACCCAAGTGGAGATGGAGCCAGGAAGCATCTGAGCGATGCTGAATGCAGATTGCACCACCTACAACTTTGCCCATGGTCATCTTTGTTAACTTCCCATGACTGAGGAAACTTCAAGGCCCCTCTTCCCCCCCCCCCCAGGGACATGGCCTCCTTCTTCACTGTCTATTAGCAGGAAATATGGAAAGGGAATCACTTCAAAGAGCTAGGCTCTGTGCCCAGAGCTGCAGATCTGAGAGCTGCCCCCACCCTCTGTGTTATCCTCCAGACAGGCAGCCAAAGATCAAAAAGCCGTCTCCAGCTGCTTGCCTCTGCACACACACTACCCAAAAGCTAATCACATTAGCTACTTCATAAGTAATAAATTGTTATTTCCCCTTTGCTTTGATTTCCCTTCTTGTCTCCCCATGTAGCAGCCAATAAACGATTCTCTGTCTTTCTCTCCAGGAATTCTGTTTTCTTTATCTGTTATGTCACGGGCACTCTTCATCCTGGGTTCAGGGACCCACGTGTGTGCACATCAAGAAGGTGCACCCTCTTGAGAATAGTCACTTACAGATCTGGATATGTTTCTGAAACCCACAAAGAGCTCACCCCCTTCTCATGCCTTTGTTTTTGTGCTGTACCAACAACAATAATTATTATTATTACATAATAGTCCAATCACCAAGACAGACAAAAAGAGCAACCATTACTTAATAGACGAATAGCCTGGTAGAGACATACTTATTTCACAGAAAACTTCCTTAAAAGCCTCTTTGCCTTTTGATCTCTCTCACTATAGTGTCTCATGCTACTCCCCCGAGGTCTGAGGGCTACTTCATAGCTTCTTACTCCTCAGCTTCAAGCTCAATCCACCGAGACGCAGTCTATTCCCCTTTTCTGGATGGATCAGGTTTCTAATATGGAAACTATTAAACAATTTCCAGTTTTCTTGTTTCTTAAGTTTCATCCCTATGGAGAAAGAAGTGATAAGAATCAAGCAGCATGTAGACCCAGGTCCCTAGGAAGTAAAGAAAAGGGTGTACTACCTCTCCTCATCATGAGTGAAAGAATACTTGGCAACTCTCTCCTTCCCCTTTATGTGGGGCGGTATTCTTTGTTTGGCTTCTTTGTTGTTTTGGTTTGGTTTTGGACAGCATCTCACACCGTAGTTCAGGCTGGCCTGGAACTCAGTCTGTATCCCAAGCTGGCCTGAAGGCCTGACAATCCTCTTGCTTCAGCTCCACAAGAATTGGCATAATAGCTATCAGCTACCACACCTGGCCATGAAAATGCTTTTTAAAAATTGTTTTTGTGGGGCTGTAGTTAACTGATGGATCAGGAATAAAGAACACTTGTTACTCTTGCAGGGTCCCCAGGTTTGGTTTCCAGAATTAGCATCGTATGTCATAATTGTCTATAACTATTTCCAGAGGATATAACACTGTATTCTAGCTTCTGATAGTTCCAGACATACACATGGTTCACAGATACACATGCAGGCAAAACATTCATACAATACAATAAAACAAAACAAAACAAAATAAAATAATAAATCTTTAAAAATAATTTGGGGATATGACTATATATGTTCATGTATGTATGCATATGTATTTGGGTGCACATGTATGCACTTGGACAAGGATTGATGAAAGTTGCCTTTCTCAAGTGCTCTGGACCCCCTATTTTAAAATAGGCTACCTTACTGAAGCTTATATTGGCCAGCCAGCAGGCCCCAGGGGTCCTCCTGACTACAATTTCCCTAAGATTATAGAAATATTATAGAAAGATTATAGACACATTCTTCCTAAATAGTGCTGGGCATCCAGACTCAGATCCTCCACATTGATGGCACTTCACCAAGTGAGCTAACTCCACAGTCCTGAAAATGCCTCTGACAAATAAGAATTCTATTATTCTTTCTTGTTCATCCAGACCACTGTTCTTCTATGAAGAACTTAACTGAGACAGTCAACTATAGTGTGCTTCTATACACAGAGGGGAACACAGTAGATCATGCTCACCTAGAGTCTGACATTCCTCTGAACCAGAGCCCCAGGAGGTAGGAGCTACATAGAGCAAAACATCAAGGTCAATCATCACCAAGTGAATTCATTTCTGGTACTGTACAACTGCTTCCCAGTAAGGGTTGGGTGGGAGAGGTCAGTGTGCTGGTTCTGATAACAAGGCTGGGGCAGGTAAACCAGATGATGAACTAGTCAAGGGATGGGTAGAAACCAGGCAAGTGGCCTGTGGACTAGCAGCTGTCATGTGTGATAATGCTAGTGCTATGGTTGCAATGAGAAATGTGTCCCAGAGACTCATGTGCTTGAACTAATGGTCCCCGACTGGTGGCACTGCTTTGGGTAGTTACAGACTTTTTAGGATATGGAGCCTTCCTGGAGGAAGTGAGTCACTAAGGGTGGCTTTTGAGAATTTGTAGCTTCTCCTCCTCACTTGTAGTTTGCTCATTCTTCTTCCTTTGTGGTTAAAAATGTGATGATCCAGGTTTCCTCTCCTGCTGCCCTGCAGTCCTTTACATTATGGACTCTAGTCCTCAGGAACCATAAGTCAAAATAAACTTTCTTCCTTAAGTTGCTTCTGATCACGTATTTTATCACAGCAACAGAAAAGTATGTAACATAGTTTGGACTGAGAGAAAGATGAATGATAAAGATAAAGGAAGATGATGAGCATTTGAGAAAATGATGAAGCAAAGGAAAAATGTCTTTTGATAGAATTTAGTGTACACATTTTAAAATCTTGGCATGGGCTAAGTCACTTCTTTTTCTTTTTTAGTTTTCCTTTTTAAAAAAAATTATTTTTACTCTTAGACACTTTCAGGTATGAACACAATAAATATGATCATATCCACCTCTTATTTACGCCCTCCAACTCCTCCATCTGCCAAACATGTTGTCTTCTAACTTAACTCTTCCTCTTTTCTCCTTAGGCCTTGTCTTTGTTCAATAAATAGTTAGAAATGTCTATTTATGCACTATGTATGGGCTCAGTGCCATACACAAAGCATGGGAACTTGCCAGTGGCTATACTCACAAAGAAGAATGATTCTCCCTCTCCCAAACACTGGTGACAGTTTTCTTGATCTTCAAATATTGCTGACACCTCTCTTCATAATGAATGTGATTAATTTCCTAGTGGTTTTAAGGAGGCTACTTATTCTTTTGCATTTGGTAATAAATTCACTGTTGACTTGTTCCAATATCTGAAGATTTTGAGCTTTTCCCTGATATTGCATAAGGGGAATACATGTATCTCCATCACTTGTACTGTAGGACACCCCTCTCTCTATAACCTCCAAGGATCCATCTCAAATACATATTTGGGTTGCCTTACAGGACATTAAAATCTGAGTCATAGGACTTTGCCCCATGTTGATAAGCTCTCTTTCAATATATTTGGACCACTGGATCAGATATCTGTCGAATATCCCCAAGATTTGTTCCCAGCAATTTCTTAAGCTTGTGCTGCAGTTTTCTGGTGAGCAATGGAGAATTACTCAGGCAAACAAAGCTAAAACATGGACCTATTTTTCAGTTTATGTAGAGAGGGCTTATGTCTTCTAGTGTTTCATCAGCTATCCGCTGAGTCTGGCTCTTTATTTATGTGTCTTCTAATCGTGGCTATTAAAACTGAACTCCCAATATCATGGTCTTATGAGATGGGGCCTTTTGAGGTAAGTAAGTTAGGAGAGTGCAGCCCTCATAAACAAGATTTGTGCTCTATTACACATACTTCAGAGAGCTGCTTTGCTCTGACTCTGCAGTGGTTTCTGCTATGTCAGAACCAGATTTTGGGCCATCAGCAAACATTGAATTTGCCAGCACCTGTATAACTGCAAGACATGCATTTCTGATGCTTATAAGATATTGAGTTTTACAGCAATACCTGTCTTAACAAAGTCTTTTCCTAGAGATCCCCTAGGAACAGAAAGGCTGCCAGGCTCCAGAAAAAGGGCAAGGGTCACTTTCCTTGCAGATGAGTATGTGTGTTCCAAGATCTCAAGCATAGCTAGTTCTGAATGTCCTCCTGCATCCGAGGTTCCACTCTTTCACACCAGGACCTTCACCGTATCTTAGGAGACTTGCTGGGGCTTCCTCTCTTTGTATCTCAGTGACTCCAAAACCAAATATTAGTCTGAAGCATCAGGTAAAATTATTATAGTCTTTGGTTTATTAGAAATAGGAGTCTAGTTCAGTGCAGTCCTGAGTGTGTTGTTTTATGTGATGCTATCTTGAGTTGTCTGACCCAAGTTTGCATTTTCTTTCTCCAGGATACTGATGGCTCTTAGCATCACACAAGAGGCTTATTGTCATGCCTGTCACATACTGGAGGTATTAGGGACATCTCTTTGCTCCAGAACTTACCAGGTGTTAGTCATGTTGGTGTGACAGTATGCCAGTGATTTTTTCCACCTTCACTAATCACCAATAGTAGGATTAGTGCTTCTACACATCCTGCATGTGGCCGAGCTTGTATTCTGAGCATCTCTTGGAACCACTTGCACAGTTCTGAGTATTCTTAAAGGTAAGTACTGAAATATTTGAGTCAGATCTTTTACTGGGAACATAAACTCAAGAAACACCAATAAATACACAAGGAACTAAGTAAGACAGTGTGATTATTAGTTATTATCAACTTGAAAACATCTAGAATCACATAGGAGACAGCCTCTGGCCACGTCTATGAGGAATTTTCTAGATTAGGTTAGTTGAGGTAAGAAGACCAGTCTTAAATATGGAAGCACCATTTTATGGGCTAAATTCTAGACTGAAAAGAAAAAAAAAAAAAAACAGAGAAAGCAAACTGAACACCAGCATGTGTCTTTCTCTGTGCTCTGACTGTAGCTCCAATGCGAACAGCTGCCTCTAACTCCTGCCACAATGATTTCCCTGCCATGATGGACTATGTCCAGGAGCTTTGATTCAAAACAAAACCTCCCTGTCTTAAGTAGCCTGGTGGGTATTTTGTCACAGTAATGAGAAAAGTAATATGAATGAGAAACAAAAGAAACTTGTATCAAAACCAACCACTGTGGGTCACTGAAGTTTGTGCCAGGTTGGAGTTATCTCCATTGGGAAGGGAGTTGGGGGCTGTGTGCACTGAAGCCCAAATGGCATTGTTTGCTGCTGTTCTAAGGGATTCTCATGATCCAGAGATTCAGCGCTGCTTTGGCATTGGTCAAAACCTCTTGAAGGAGCTAGTGAAGCAGAGATGAAGAGTTCTGATGGCTGGATATCAGGCTGATGTGTATCAAAACAGCAGGATGAGATGATGCAGGCAGGGCACCTGCTGCATCTCTACAGTGGGTGTGGTCAGTAGCTTTTATGTTATTATTCAGTTTGTTGCTAAAACAATTCCTTATTCATAAATAGGCTAAGTCTGCAAATCTATAGCAAACCACTTCCAGTTTCTAGAATACCAAGTGCCAAATAATATGATTTGCTTAATATTTGAATGTTTGAAAATTACTCCCACTTACTCTCCTCTCACCTATTCTATTGTCATTCCTCTTTCCTCCAAGAACCCCCTCAGAGACAGCTGAATCCCGACAGGCTATATTAAATATCTCCCTTACGTACAGTTTTAATAACCACACACAAAGGTCGAATTGAATTTGCTGTGACTTCTAGAGTCACTTTTATTCTTCTCTCCTATGATGATGGGCTAATCCGAATTTGAACATTAAAATGTTTATCATGTAATATAGTGAGACAAACTCTTGGCTTTGGCTCAATCTATCTGTCTCTAGGTTTGTGTGCCATGGCATTTCCCCACTCGCAAATGATAGATAGTACCAACATTTACAGCAGACACAAAGGGAGGTTCCCTGGGATACAGGCTTGTTTTGAAACTTAACAAGGGGTCAACCCCAAGGTTATTTTTTTTCCATCTGATGCTAGAGTCTTTCCAGCCACGGCATTCTCTGAAGCAGTGATTTCTGAGTGGTACTAAGAAGGAAAGCCCCACCCCACCCCCACTCCTCACCAATCCCTATCTGATCATCTTGGCACCATATGGAGCTGCTTTCTAGTTTCCCTGTTTGGGTAGCTCATTCCAGCTCATCTCTAAGATGAAAATATATTATGTCTCACTAATTGTTGGAGTCGCCTGACTCAGATTTGTGAAGTATTCTGGCCCCCCGCCATATGCTGTATGTTATCTGTTGCTAATATTTGTGGTGACTGGTGAATTTGTTTTCAACTGGCAGTTTGGGGCCAGAGAAGAGCTAAGTGGTTGTGAGTGAAATTGCACTGGGATTCTTCCTTAGAACAATTCCCCAAGGTTCAATTCAGCTCCGCTTGAAGCATTTTAATATGGATGGGAGACTAAGTCTTCCTTAGCCTGTTATTATAGATCTTTTAAAAGGCTAATGAAAAATGCAGTGTGAGGGCTGGGAAGTAGCATAGCATATGGTCCCTAGAAGGAGGGCCAGAGCTTCTGTGATGAATGTGAAAGAGACTCTGACAAGGTGAGGCAGAATCTAATGTAAGACTGACTGTTGGGATTGCTTCTCTTCACACCCTAGTGCATTACACCTGAGCAGATGCCATGGCTTCAGACGGGCTCCTGAGAGCTACCCTGCCTCCATAGCTGTGTCGTTATGCAAATCATTACAGAACACAGCTCTAAAAGTACGTGGCCCAGTTTTCCTTTTCAAAGAGTTCAACATTCTGACCCCTGAGAAGGTTACAATGGTAGATTTTGTTGTTGTGGCCTTGGAAACATGAATGGTTAACAAGGGTTTGATGTCCTGCCTGGGACCCAGTTCTATGCTCCTACTGCCTAAGCCTTAGGAGGAAACTCTGGACTTGAGCATTTATGGACTGCTGAAATGTTAAGTTGCTGGGAAAGAAATTGACTTTATTTTAATTAAGTGCAGATTATTGATATCAAGTCAGGCAAAATTTTAAGTGCTTCATTATTTTTGATGGAGATTATGTATGCTTTAAGGTAGTCTATTTGGGTGTCAAGTTGGCAAGGGGTAGATGAGTAAACTTAGTTGTCAACTTGGTGAAATGAGAAGGACTTAGGTGAAATACTTTTCTGAGTGTATCTTTGAGGATGTTTACAGAGATGATTAATTAAGGATGGAAGGATAACCCTGAGTATGAGTGGGCCATCAAATATGCAGGGAGATGAATAGATGAAAGAGGGAAGGATGACAAAGTCTCCTGGTACAGGTATTCTTTCTGCTTCCTTGTCATTGTGAGCTGAAGAGCTTCCCTCCACCATGATGTCCTGATTCATCACAGGTACAGAGACATGGAGTGAAGAGGACCTGGATTGAAGCCTCTGAAAGCAGGAATCAAATATATATCTTCCCTCAGGCTGATTGTTCAGGTGTTTTTGTCACAGTAATGAAAAGTCTAACACATCTACTCTCAACATACTTGGGTACATTTTCCCACAGATTACTACTATCAGTGTTATCAGACTTGTTTTTACATATCTCCATAAGGCATTACAGTGAGCTATGGAGAAGAATGAGTTAAACTACCGTATAACTGGAATGTTTCCTTTTCTCTCTCATACATGAGGTAAAGTTCTGCCCTCGTTTCATTCTGGTGCTGTGATGAAACACTCTGACCAAAAACAACTTAGGGAAGAAATGGTTTATTTAGCTTACACTTCTAGGTCTTCTGTTATTATGGAGGAAAGTCAAGGCAGGAACCTGAGAGCAGGACCACTTGCTATTTCATGTGCCATTGTCTTCAACCAAGGAACTCATTTCACAGCCCAGAAATACAGTAGGGAACATGGAAGAGCCTATTAGCTAGCTCACTCACATGCTTTTCCTTAGCTAGCTTTCTTATCTAGCTTAGGACTATCTGCCAAGGGAACTGTGCCATCCAAAGTGGGCTGGGCCCTCCTACACCATTGCACAATCCAGACAATTCCTTACAAACATGACCGCAGGCTAGTCTAACCAGGGAAGTCCCTCAATTGAGAGTCCTTTCTCCAGTGGATCTAGTATGTGTTAAGTTGAAAATTAAAGCTAATTAAACCAGGGTTAATCTTGAGTTGGTATTAATGCCCAGTTGTTACAGTAGTAAGTGTTGAGGTTGAAGATTATTTAATCATTGGATTTATAGTCATTTTTTATTTAGTATCGATATTTAGTGTGCTGTGATGAAGCTGAATTCATCCTTTCAACTCTCCCTAGCTAAGTGCTAGAATTCTTCCTTCATATCAGGCTCTGGAATGTGAGGAGACTTGAGACAGATTTTTGATCCATTTGTTTTGTTTTTTCACAGAGGCAACAAATACAATGTTTAGTGGGGAAATTAGCTTCAAAGCCAGAATGGTGGTTTATGCCTGTAACCCCAGTACTCAGAAAACCCAGGAAAAAGGAAGAGCATAAGGCAGAGGCCACACTTAACTGTGTAGTATTAGGCTCAAAAAATTGAAACAACACAACAGCTTCAGAGTTTTGTCACAAACTTACACATCTGGAATCATTTTAGATAACACAAATAGTAATAGTTCTGTTGTTAGAAACTCAAAAGCATCTCCCAACCTGATTCTACTGATTAAGAAATAGTGAATATTCAAGGCAGGCAGAAAGGCCCGGTTTCCTGAGACACGTCTGAGGTAATTAGACTGTCTTTATTCTGCTTAAAAGCAGCACCCACTCTTTTTACAAGATGCTCATGCATTGTGGTCTCACCCAGACAGAGAACAGATTTGCTGCATAGCATGGTGGGAAGAATGTGAAGAGGGAGCTACTGAGTAGGAGGGAGGCTACAGGCGAACACTTCCTCCAGCTAACAGGAAAGAAGGAAGGTGGGTGCTGCTTTCCTCCCTTGGCTGCCAGACTCAGTTACAGTCACATTCAGAGAACCTTCCACACAACAGCCAAGAGATTTCCAACTGATCTGTGCTGGGCCAGTGAATTAGATATTGATGGTAGGATGTCGGGAAAAAAAAATTCTAGAATCCACAGATCCGAGGTTTCCAAAGTATTTGAAACTTCATTTTATTTCATCCTTCAAGAGGTTTGTCAGTTGCATAAGCTGCTTACCTGGATAAACATTGGTTAAATCAAGTATAGAGCCCAAACAGTCCAGTTGCCTCAAGAGATTTGTTATATAACAGCATCGATTTATACTTCATGCTCCTCACTTTGGAAAGATTTCTGCTTTAGCATTGTTATCAGTGAAAACCTCTTACTCTCATCCTTAAAAATATGGCTGAGGATTGGTGAGATGGATCAGTGGATAAAGAAACTTGATGCCAAGCCCTGGCTACCTGCTTTTGACCTCTTGTATCCATAGGGTGAAAAGAGAGAACTAACTCCTGCAAGTTGCCTTCTGACCACTGCATGCATGCCTTGGCACATGGACATTCACTCATACACAGACACACAGGCACACACAAATACACACACACAAACACATTGACACACATACTCACCCACACAGAGAAGGGATGATAAACAAATGAATACAAATAAAATGTAACAGTGACTGATTTCTCAATCTCATCATAATGCCTTCTAACTCAGAAACAGAATTTTAATGTGTGTGTGTTCATTTGCATATGGGAACATGTGTGTGTAGGGTGTGATGGTTAGTTATAGTTGTTAGTTTGACACCATCTAAGTTAATCCAGGAGGAAATTTTTCAACAAGATATTGTCTAGGTCAGTTTGGCTATGTGTACATCTGTGGAAAATTACCTTGAGTATACTAATTGAGATAGGAAGATTTGTCCACTGTGGGTGACACTATTCCCTAGGCAGAAGACCTTGAACTCTGTAAGAGTGAAAAAAGCAAGCTGATACACAACCATACACTACTTTATTGTTCTCTTCTCTTGAGTATGGATGCAATATGATTAGATGCTTCAAGTATTTATCTGTGGCTTTGAGTTCCTGGCAATTGTGTACTTCAGCCTGAAATGAAGTGAAACTAACCTTTTCCCCCAAGCTGATGTTTTCAGGATATTTTAACACAATGAGAGGAATAAAACTAAGACAATGGGTACACATATACATATGTGCATATGTATAGGGGAGACAGTGGATATGCTTAGGTACCATTCCTCAGGCACTGTCCACTATTTTTATTAAAACTTGGCCTGGAACTTGCCAAGAGGGCTAGGCTGGCTGCTCATGAAGCCCCCATCTTCACCTCCCCAGTGTTGGGATTAAAAGAATGTGCTGCCATGTGAGAATTTTTATGTGTTTTTTGAGGATTAAATTTCAGTCCTTATGCTTTAAAGACATGTACTTTACAGAGTCATTTCCCTACCTAGATAAATAAGATTTTTATCAATGAGATTAGTTAATTCATGATGAAGGGACGTTAGAGAATATTGACTTATAATCTTGCGTTACTATTGTCCTGTCTTCTGTGGAGACAGTAAAGGAACTAGCTTTGTGCAGCTACAAACCGAGGGATACCAAACACTTTCAGTAAGCAATTAGAAGTTAGAAGATGCAAGGACTGTCATCAGACTTCACGGGGGCAAAACATACCTTGATTTTGGATTTCAGGCCCCCAAAACTCTCTTTGAGAGATGTTTGATAGCCATAGAAACTCAAGCAGATATCTTCCAAGATCATCTCCACAGCAGTTCAAAATAATTTGAATCATTCACTTCTTCTTGACAGTCCTTTTTATCTCCTTAAAGATCTTCGTACCTTTTGATTTGGGCTTTCTTTGATGTATTTTTGGTGTGATACGGTTCCTCTTTTCCTTTCTCATTTTGTCTCTTTTCTATGCCTTCTTTTGAAATCCTACCCACATTTCAATACCTCATTTAAATTTCACCTTTCTGAGGAGGGTTTTCTGCTTGCCTGTCCCCTTCTCCATCACTGCTTATCACTTATGCTGTTATCAAGGCACTTATGATCACGATAATCAGAACTAGTGGAAGAATATGACCTGGGTCATCCACTTTCTCAAAACACATGAAGGAGCAAAACCCAAATAAACCTGAGTTACTCTTACTGTATTTCAAGAAACACTTCTTTATTGTCTGCAGTTGACTGAGCACAATACCTGGTGTGGAGTAGACATAAGATAGCATTAGTTAAATGCTGAAAGCCAGGACTCTCAGCATGCTCTTTTGGGCTTATGTGTGGCACACTGATTATTCCTTTTAATTTTCACTGTGGAAAGTCTCTAGCACATCTGGAAGCAAAGATGACATGAAACCTGTGAGCAACTTTCTGAAGCAGTCTTTAATCCATTTTGTTTCATCTCCACCTGTACTCTCAGCCCAGATGTTGAGAAAAATCTAAGATGGGATGTTTCACCATCAGTTAATACGCCACTTTATATTTCTGGCCAATAAAGGATTTCCATAAAGATGTAAATATGATATCATCAAAAAATTGAAAAGGGAGCTGGAAAGATGCTTAGTTGATAGCACAGGCTGTTTTCATGGAGACCAGGGTTCATTTTCCACAGCCCACACAGTGGCTCACAAATCTCTTTAACTTCAGTTCCAGGGTATTGGGAATCTTCTTCTGGCCTCCAGTGGGCACTGCACACATGTACACAGACACATATGCATGCAAACCACCCTTATACATAAGAACAATAATTAGCCAGAACTTGAAAGTCAGAAACAGGCAGCTCTTTTTGCGTTCAAGACCAGTCTGGTCTACATAGTGAGTTCTAGGTCAGTCAGGACTATATGGTGATATAATGTCTCAAAATACTGAACTAATAATAATAATTAATAATATTATTATTTTAAAACAAAACAATCCTCAATTCATCCATTGTCCAAGGAGTATTTAAATACAACCTATTTTCATACATGCTTTTTACAGTTTGTGTATTTTGCATATCAATGATATTTTATGAATAAAACAACAAATATTTTCTGAGCAAACACTCTGTGACACACACTGTGTGAGAAGCACTAAAAAATTAACTATTTTGAAAGCTTGGGGATATGTCCTTGGGGGAGTGTTAAAGGATACAGAGGACAAGGGTAAGGGCCAGAGGTCATGTAAGTACTAGGTGGCCATGATGGCCCATCTACAATACCGGCCTTGGAAAGAGGAGGCAGGGTATCCTCATAGGAAGCTGTCTATGTGGAGTAGCCATACCTGTGAGTTCCAAGACTGAATATGAATATCTACCTCAATGAATAAAATGGAAGAGCTAGGAAAGATGACTTTTGGCATCAACCTTCTGCCTCCACATGCACCACCACCCCAATACACATATAAGCATGAATTTATTTACCTACATGCATAGCACATGTACACATGAAAGATGGACAAAGGATAAAGAAATGACTATTTTAACTATCTCCCATATAATAAATAAATAATAAATTAATAAATTAATTATTAATAAAGACCACTGGGCTTATAAACATGGACTGTTAGTCCAGGTTGAAGAATCAGACAGTCAGTTTTGGCTCTAGGTTGCTGACTTTGGGTGGATGTTCCTTTCATGATATCATAGGGCAGGCTTAATTTACTCCCTCAACAATTCTGATGGGACTGTTTTCTTGCACAACTAGTGTATCGGATATACAGCAGTCAGTTTCAATATTTGTTTGGTTGCAACTTATACAACAAAGTATATTCCTCATCAAAATTAAATCAGTTATTTATTAGTGTTTTGATGTTGGTATAGCATCTGGCATAATAAAGGAATTTAACTATGCTTTTATTCATTAATAAATTTATGCATTCATCCAATTCATTGTTATCAGTGACTGTCTTCTGTAAGCTATACACTAGGGATACACTTGAGTTGGAAGAAAAGCTGAGTTAAACCTTCATATAAAACTTGCCATTAAGCAAAGGACTCATGTGTGAATTAATATGAAAGAGTGAAATTTATGTGACTTTTCTTTATGTATCTTCTTCCTGTGACTCATGAGTTACCAGACACACAGTGGCAGCCACTCACCTCCATCCCTTATCTCATTTGTTGCCTATTCATAACACTAATAACAATAATGAATGATATGGTAATTGGATGTCTTCATCCCTGCCATATAGCTACTTATTTAATATTTATAAGAACCCCATGAGGTAACCATGAATATTATTTTCATTTTACAGTTTGTGATGCTCAGACTGAGTTTAATAGGATATAATTCTGGGCTCTGCAGTTTGTCTCCAGAGCCTTCCTTCTCAACCAATACAACATACTCTCTGGACAATTAATTTGTGCTTGAATTTGAACAAACCCTCTTTAGACTATGGAGTGAAGCTAAGAAACTCTTTTTACTTCATTACATGGACATTCAACAGTCATATCTGATAGTTACATAGGTCTGAGTCTTAGCAACATAGAGAGAATTTAAGTATATGGTGTTTGAGCAGGTTTGCTGTCTCACAGACTGTGTATGGTCCAAACTGCTTCAACCTACCTCTGGAATTCCTTCCTTCAAAACAAACCTTTCGCAATTCCAGCCAAATAGCTTTGTTTCTGTGGTAGCTGTGTGGATACAACTTGATGTGTATTGAAGTAACAAGAACCATTTTGTATTAAAAAAATCTAACAGGTAATTCCTTTGAGATGGTGATTACAGATGTTGTTTTTTGAATTGACCATTAATTAGCACAATTTGAGCTAGTCATGACTAGTCAGGGGATATGTGTCACATCGACCACTCAGAAAAAAGTATATGTATATAAATATTTTAAAAAATACATTCTGACAAGAGTAGTTCATAACCCGAAATTTTCTATTTCTCTTCTCTTCAAAAAGATGTCAATTCATTCTATTATAATATTATTTAATATACAAATTATATCGCTATACTAAAAGTATGGTTAAAATAAATAAACAGATAAATAAATAAATAATGAAAGTACTGATAATGATTTTTAAAGATACCTGTTTGTCTTCTTTTGCTATGCCCTTTGCTCTTTCAATCTGTATCCCTTTGTTGCTTCCTTGACACTACTCCAACTGTTATCCTACTGTCTTTGTGTCTTTATTCAGTATATACACACAAGCCCCAGTTGTAACTCTGTCATAATGCATTTCTCTTACTTCAATTCTTTTCATAGTCTACAAAACAAAGGGAAAGTCAATGCCTTATTTTCACAATCCAAGATAGACCACTGATGTGCTATCTATAATTTCTCTTGTATGCCCACTAGTATAATAGTGGCATGATTATTATGGACATAATCAAATGATTTTTGGTTGGATTTGAACATACGATCCCATGCTGAAAACACCACATGCTTAGGTTCCAACCCCTGGAGAAATCAAGATGGTACTGACCTGGAATCTTCTCCCCTGAGGGCTAGATCTCATTTTATCCAAATGTGCTATGCAAACTGTCAAGGGAGAAAAGCTATCAACAGTCCTACCCAGCTGCAGAGTGTGAGAACCTGAGTGATGACTGGCCTGGTAGAATACCACTAACAGTGCCATAGAGGCTCCTATACCTTGGGGATAACCAGTAGCTGTCTGATAGAACTTAAGACCCCCTCAGAAGGAGTGTACCCATTCTTGTTACTATAAATCTAGTTAGCCAAAAACCATGGCTGGATAGGACTCAGATCCTAGGGAAAACCTACTACTACCATTTTGCTAAATGGATATCATTCCCAACTCTTTCTTAATACTCATCCTTTTACACACACAGATAAGTAAATCTCTTAATCCCCATTGAAGAATCTTCTTTGCAGTAGTTGAAGGTTATTACAGGGAACTAAATCTGCCCAAAATGCAAAGAATAAATAACCATGGAGTGCCCAACTCCAAATTAGTCATCTATAACATAACCTCTACACCTAAGGCTCAATAATATCAAAGAGGGGGCGGAAAGATCTTCAGAGCCAGGAGTTCAGGAGGACCCTGATGAGAAAGTATCTTCTGGACCCAACAGGGATGTTGCTACCATGAACTTTCAAAATATAGCTTCCTGCACAAGATCCACACAAGACAACACCAGTCAACATGCCAGCATGGACAGGTGAAAAGTTCATGAGGTCCCACTATTAGATGAAGAGATATAAACAGTCAATGGCTGCTGAGAAAATGCTAATCAGTTTTCTTCAGAGATAAGCCCCTGTTAGGTTGCCCAACTCTAAGTAGTCAGCCTTAAACCTATATACCTATGGGCAACATTAACTGAACTCAATAGTTCAGATTTACATATGTGAGTGTATAATAATAATTATTATATAAAAGAAGAAGTCACAAATTTGAAAAGGGGTTGTGGAAGGGGACAATGGGAGGAACTGAGAGGTAAAAGGGAAGAGTGAAAATGATGTTAAATATAGTGTACTCATATAGGAAATTCTCAAATAATTAAATGCTATCTTTTAAAGTGAAAAGTTCATTCATTTTTCTATAATGTCCTTCGCTTAGGTCTTGATAAGACCATAGTATATATGATAAAGTGATTATCCTGTAGCTAAACAATGGATGACAGTTCTTAAGCCACAGGATTATACATCACCCTTTCTCATCTCCTTTGAAGCTGATAGTTCTTTCCAATAAGGGAGACTTCAATGAGTTTTCTCTAAGTTATCGACAAGAAGAGCTGTAATAAATGTAGGTTATCATTTATATATAAATAATGTTGTCACTACATCCACAATAAGTTGGTAATTCATATATTTGCTCTGACCTTTTTGCTGGAGATATTTTTCCTACAGACATTTCTGTCTGAAGTCTGGAATTGACACACAAGTAATAGAATCAGTTCCCACACAGTTTGCTTTATTTGCCACTGATAGGAACAGGATTGCATTATTTCTGACTTGATAGGTGCCTTCATGGTCCCCAAGTGATTATCACCATGTTTTTCTGCTGCATTTTAACAAGTGGCTATCTGTGCTAGCTAGTTTTATGTCAAGTTGACACAAACTAGAGTCATTTGGGAAGAGGGAACCTGGTTGAGACAATGTCCCCACCAGATATGTGTATAGGCAGGTCTGTGGTACATTTTCTTAATTAGTGACTGATGTGGTAGGGCCAGTTTATTGTGACTGATGATGTAAGGAATATAGCAAAGAAAGTTGAGTAAGCCTTGGTGATCCAGCCATTAAGCAAGCAGCACCGTTTCATGGGCTCTGCATCAGTTCCTGCCTCTGAGTTCCTGCTTTGAGTTTGTACACTGACTTCCCTGGAAGATGTACTAAATGTTGTAAAATGAAATAAGCCCTTTCCTCTCCAGGTTGCTTTTGGTTATAGCGTTTTCCAATCGCAACCCTAAGATAATATCCAACATGGGTTTAATCTTAAAGAGGTTTGGCACAGGCTTTTTCAACTAAAGCCAACTCACAACACTAAAAAGATTGACTTTGAATAAAACCATGAACTCATTTTGGTCTTAGTTATTGTTGTAATTTGAATGAGAAATACATTCCACAGTCACATGTACTTGATCATTTGGTCCCTAGCTGCTGGTGCTATTTGGGGGGGCAGGGGCTAAGGAACTTTTAAGAGGTGGCATCTTGTGGAGGATATATGTCAGTGGAATTGAGCTTTGACTCAAATTTGATATAATTTTATTTCACTTCCTGCCTCACCCCTGCCTTGCTTACTCTCTGTTTCATTTGTACAGATGGAAATTTTATCGGCAAGCTTTCTGTCATGCCTTTTCCAACATAATGAATTCTATACCTCTGAAACTGTAAGCGAATAATAAACAAAAACACTTTGTTTATCGTTAACAAGCCTCCTTCCCAAGTCGCTTTTCATTATGTTGCTTCATCACAGCATCAAAAAAGTAACAAATAAAGTCATTCTCCAATCAACCCACACAATGTAAATGCATTACTTCTTCAAAGGAACCCCCTGCAGGTGTTGACAAGTAAGAAACTCTGCTTACTACAAGCATGGGTTTTATTATTGATAATGTACACATTCTTCATCTCTTCCAAGCAAAAGTAATAACAAAATGATCAAAGATGTCCAGTTACCAATGAAGACAGACATTACTCTTCTGTTGAGAGTTTGTACAACTGAATTTGAACAACGTTATCATTTGCAACATA
This sequence comes from Peromyscus attwateri, assembly GCA_902168425.1. Taxonomy (NCBI): domain Eukaryota; kingdom Metazoa; phylum Chordata; class Mammalia; order Rodentia; family Cricetidae; genus Peromyscus; species Peromyscus attwateri. The sequence goes on along the minus strand of CABHPP010111512.1, from coordinate 67,026 downwards.
AAGGAAATGACACCCACACTTCTCTTTTTGTTCATTCAAGTACTCCCCCTCCACTCACACACACTGTGTAACCAATGTCTACCATCAAGTCCTAAATCACTAGATACCATTGAGCGGAATTGGGTTTCCTGGCAGTCTACCAGCAGCTACACAGATCAAGCTGTTTAAAAACTCTCCAAATTATAATTTTAACCTTGGAAGAAAGATACAGGGCAATTTGAAAATCTTATTTTGATCATTAACATATACTACTGAGAGAAAACAAATGGCAGTCTTTTCCCTGGACATGTATTTCTTGTTTGTTCATGCTAATTAGTAGAATTTGCATAAATGTATAATAATGCTGTGTGTTCTTCAATGTATGCAGCACTCATTTCTTTTTAATGTCAGTAAATATTCCCACATTGCAAACAGATTACCTACCTTTGACCAGGTCAAATGTGGGAGCTTTGCCTCCTTTCTTCTATTTGTGGATGTATTGAGTTACAGAATGTTATCAGTCACATCTGCAAATCATCTGAGCAAGCATTTTTAATTTATGAGTTGAGAAGCTGAGGAAAAGATCACTAGGATCTGGGATTCCAGAATGACTAAGTGAGAATGTGTTTCTGAGGCTGCAGAAATGGTTCAGTGGGCAAAAGTGTTTGCTATACACACTTAACAGCCTGAGTTTAGAGCAGAGAAAACCAGATGAAGTGCCATTAGTATTTATAATCCCTGTGCAACCCTATGGGGAGATGGGAGGTGGACAAGGAGAATACCTGGAAGCTCATAGGCCAGCTAGCCCTAGAGACCCTATCTTAAGCAAGGTGGAAAGGGGAGAACTCACACTCGTTTTCTGACTTTCACACATATGCCATGGGTGTGTGACAGCCTTCACATATGGGTAAGCAAACACCCACATACATACATACATACATACACACACATATATATAAAAACACAGAGATCTGCAAGCACACACACACACACACCACTGAATGCATATACACAATGTACTTCTCTTACAGTGACATTAAGGGACACTTTGGAATGTGTATTCTCCTAAGTCAACATGCTCCATCCGCTTTACTTTCTCTCTGTTCAATGCTGAGAAATAAAAACTGGGAGTCAAAATCAGTATTATGTACTGATTAAATGTATTAGGCTTGTCAGTCAGGCTGACCTGAATTTCACTGTCAGTCCTCAACCAAATTAAAGTCCATTAAAAAAGTAGAAAATAACCAAGAACATTTTCTAAAATAAGAGCAACGAGGGACACACTGACATACCAATTACAGAACACATTACAAACATCGTAACATTACAATGGTGGAAACAAAGTGACTTCGATCATATCAGGAACCAGTTCATCTGGAGTAAGAAAACACTGTGCAGCCCAACTTAGAAGACTCTGAGCTCATGGTGGCTCATGCCTTTTACCCCAGTTGCTGAGAGGGAGAGACTAGAGGATGAAGAGTTCAAGGTCATCCTTGGGTACATAGCCACTTTGAGGTCAGCCCACACTACATGAAACCCTGTCTCAAAACCCAACCAAACCAACCAAATCAAAACAAAAAGCAAACCAAAACGAACTTAGGAGAATGTAAACCTATAAAACTTTGCTTGATAATTATTCCAGATACATGAGGAAGCATGAATTGCTCTGAAAATGGTGTAGCAAAAATAGCTTCATTGGGATAAAAATCTGATTAAATCACTCTATCATGTTGTACTTTTTACAATCTCACAGTCATATCAGAAATTTCATATGAAAAATTGAAGCTATATTGAAAACCATAAATATTGAAGCTTAAAATTGACATAATCTTTGGATTTACAGAAAATTAAGCACCACATTATTAGGCAAATAAGATATTTAATTATAGAAAAAGTTTGTCAGCTATTTTTTTTTAAATTCTATTCCAACCTGGCTGCAGCAGCTTAGGGAAATGAATTTAAACTTGATGAGGGTTAAGCAGTTCTTTGAATGTCTTATTTGTTTGAGACGCTGTGGTGCTCAGACTGGTTTTGAACTAGCTATCCTCTTGTCTCTCTTTTCCTAAGTGCTTTGAGGCATATTCTATAATTCTCAGCAAAACGTCTTAGTCAAGATTCTAGTTAAGTTGACTTAGCAAGACAAGGAAGAGACCAGATGTCCACCTGTGTGTAGCCACTTTCCAATGAGTTTGATGAGTACTGAACTCCAGACAGATCCTCCTCAAAGTAATTCACCTGAAGACATGCTATTAAGTGGGAGTACTCTGAGTATGCTATGCCAAAATCACAGATGAACATGCTTGTGTCTTTCCACAATGTCAGAATTTATTGAATAGTAATCAGTTCACAAGGTGTGGAAAATAGAGGAATTTTGCCAGATAATTCCACCTACTTTAATAATCTGCCCTAGGCTAGTGGAGCTTCTTTTATCCTGATATTAATTATAGTAATTATTAACATCAAGTCTCAATCACACATCATGTAACAGTAAATACACACGCACACATATATATATTATGTGGTTTAAGAATAAGTACAAGTTTAAAAAGCTATGGCAGAGTTTAAGAGGCTTCATAATTATACTAATAGAAATGCAAATACAGTCTGTATTGATAATACACTGAATCTCAGTTATTCTCAGGGAAGATTAGACCTGAAGAGAGTCAACTGAGAATGAAAATGCACTTCGTTTCAGAGATGAAGATGTAAGGCTGGATCCCGAGCAGTGAGCAGGTGGGTGCCTGAGCAGATGAATGAGCAGATGTCAGTTGAGTAGGCCATGTCAGCAAGGAGGCAGGGGAACTAAGCTGAAATGAAGCTCCAGGGACATTGGGAGTTCTCTCTCTGTCATCCTTGATGCACACTGAGTATCATATGACAGGCTGCTGGGGACATGCTAGCATAATGTCAGGGGTCCACCACTTTACAGGAACCAGCTGACCATCTTACACACTTTTCTCAGTCTGGCATATCTGATAAATCATTTGGCCTGCTTCGTATGCCTGATATGATTGAAGGTGCCCATATTTCTCTACAGTCTTGATTCACCCTGATAAATGCACAGGATAGAACCCTTTCTCCTGAGGGACAAGTCGTTTGTCAGTGTCTATAGCAGTGGTGGTGCCAGATAGATGGTGCTATCACAGACCCACCAATCCACACAGTCATCCTCCACTCTCAAAGTGGAATCAAAAGCTATTTTTTTTCTCTCTTTTCTACATCTTTCCTATCAGTAGCTGTGGAGACTTATAGCCTGCCTGTCCTGTTGTCTTCCTCTCAAATGATAAAGTTATCATCATGTTTCCTTTTGAATTAATCTTAAAATTCTTTTTTTTAAAAGGAAATAAACTCAAAAGGGAACCAAGATTTCACTGGTGTCTTGGTTTCTGTTCTATTGCAGTAAAGAAACATCATGACCAAGGCAACTTGTAAAAGAAAATCATTTAATTGGGGATTTGCTTACAGTTTCAGAGGGTTAGTCTAGTTAGTAGAGGTTGATTATCTACCACTTCTCTGGTTAGGAATAAATACAGCTTCTGAGTCACATGCATAGGCTGCCTTGAGTTTCAAAATTGTTGCTGTAAGAAATTACTGCCAATGCTGCCAATGAGGGCAGAATATAACACAAATTTACTCTTCCATCTTTCATTAGGCCAGTTGTCTGAAATTATTTTCACCCAGTTATGGACAGTCCATTTGTCCATCTTTCCTATCTTCCAAGACTACAGTCTCTATGTCTCTTTGTACCTTCTTTCATCTTCGTTTATGAAGATGCAGCATGACATTTTCAATCATGCTCGTATTCTGTCACATCCCATGCTGTTTAAGTCTTTCTCTTATCCCCTTTCGTAAGGACACTGACAGTTATATGTTGGCTCCACCTGGATAGAGCAGACTAACTTCACATTTTTAGAAGTCTTAATTTAATCATACCTGCAAATCTCTTTTTACTAATAGTAGCCAGCATTATTGGGTAGTCATAATATCATGAAGATTTTCTTGTCTCAGTTAAACTTATGGCCTTAACTCAAGGGTAAGAATAATGGACATTCATGCTCATTAGAACATTCACTAAGATAAACTTCAGGAACAAAAGAGGGTGAGTTTTTAAAGGAATTTTATTGTAGAGAAAATATGGAAGGCATCCATAAGAGATGTCCTAAGAGAAGGTTTCCTAAATGATTAGGATTTCTGGGTAATTGAAGGAGACTCCAAAGGAAGTTTGCTTTTTGAGGGCACTTTGTCTAGAGGTTAAGTAATCTTTTTCACTAAGGAAATACATTGTTCTTTGAAATGATAGGACAGTGATATGGATATGTGGAATAGTCACCTCAGCTGACCCAACCATGAGGTGTCCCTGAGCTTCTCCACCCAAGTGGTTTGATTGGTTTGTCCACATACATCTTTAAAGGCCAGTGCAGTATCTTCTCACATACAGTTTTTTGGGAAGCTGTGTTTATTAGATTGCTGTGAAAGAGAAGAGAGATTAAACATGTCAAAAATATTCAGGACATGAACCATTGCCCCTTGCCCAAAACTCTCTGGCATTTTGGGCCTCTATCCAAGACAGAACTTCTAGCCAAGAGAGGGCTGCCAGTAGAAACAATGATGCTCTGGGCTTCTGGCCATGACAGAACAGGTTGATTTAGAAGTCGTCACCGCACTGTGCTAGAAGGTAGTAGAGGCAAAGAAATAAGAAGTCCTGACTTAGCAAGGGAGAAAACAAATAATAATTACAATGCTCTAGACTAAGTTTAGAGGGTATTCACATACTATAGTGTGGCAAGAGCAAACTCAACAGCATCTTATATACGGCACTTAATAAACCCTTCAGATTTATTTTTTATTTTTTTATTTTTTTTTTTTTGGTTTTTTGAGACAGGGTTTCTCTGTGTAGCTTTGCGTCTTTCCTGGAACTCACTTGGTAGCCCAGGCTGGCCTCGAACTCACAAAGATCCACCTGCCTCTGCCTCCCGAGTGCTGGGATTAAAGGCGTGCGCCACCACCGCCCGGCCAGATTTATTTTTTAATGTTTAATTCATTTGACACTTGCAAAACCCAATGAAGCTACCAATTCATCTATATGTCTAATATGATTTAGATTAAAAATTAAAAACAGAGAAAATAAGCAGACTGGGCTGGAGGGAAACCAGGGACCCGAAGTGAATTGTTGAAAATCATACTTTTTGTAAGGGGAAGATCACACAGGGCCCCATGACTTCTGCTCCACAAATTTCAGTGTCTGTAAGTTCTTTCTGAAATCTTTCTCAGACCAGTGTAAGATGAGGAGCTATAGTTTGGGTCTTGAATGTCCCAGAAGTTCATCTGCTGTGTACTTGGTACATAGAAGGTGGTGTTATTAGGAGATGCTAGAAAATTTAGGAGGGGGATTTTATTTGAATTTATTTGAAATGAGTAAGAAATGGGGTAAAATTTTGAAGAGGATATTGAAATCCCAGACCATCCTCTCTCTTTGATTACTATCTATACAATATGAGCAGTTGGTTAGGTATCTGCCTCTGCCATGTTGTACTTGCCATATCACAACCCTAAAATTGACTGACCCACTCAAACATGTGTCAAAGTCTATGAAACTATAAACCCAGGTCAGCTTTTTTCTTTTAACCTGATTTTGTTCAGGTAATTTTTTTCACAGTGAGTGTCAACTTGACACAGTCTAGACAGTCACCTGAGAATGGAATCTCATTTGAGGGATGACCCACATCAGAATAGCCTATAAGCATGTCTGTGAAGTGTTGTCTCCATTTTTCGTTGATATAGGATGGCTCATGCCACTGTGGGTGACACCATTTCTTGGCCAGGTGTTTCTAGACCAGTGGTTCTCAACCTGTGGGTCGCGACTCTCTTGGCAAACCTGTGTCTCCAAAAGTATTTACGTTATGATTCATAGCAGTATAAAAGTTGCAATTATAAAGTAGCAATGAAAATTTTGTGATGGGAAGGGGTCACTGTAATATGAGGAACTATATTAAAGGGTTCTAGCATTAGGCAGGTTGAGAACCACTGTTCTAGAACATATAAGAGAGCTAACTGAGCATAAGCTTGCCTGCAAAAACATCTAGTAAGCAGAATTCTTCTTGGTTTCCGCTGTACTTCTTGGCTGTGAATTGAGTTTAGTCAGAAGTATGCTGTGTGTTCTAGCAACTAGACCAGCCTTTGAGTTTTTACTATGGCTTTCCTCAGTGTAGTACTCTGCTCTGGAATTGTAAGCTAAAGTAAACTTCCTCATCTAAATTGTTTCTGGTCAGACTATTTCATCACAGCAACAGAAACCAAACTAGAGCAGTGAGAGAAATCACTGACTCATGTGGCAATAGTTGTAGAAAGTGGCACAGTTTGCCCTCATCCTGTCTGGAACCCCAGTAGGAAATTCAATCATGCCACTCCTATACCAGGTCTCATGACTGTTGCTACAGAAGTACCTAGGGACAACTAAATGCCCTATCTGGTGAGTGATTCACAGACCAACACAAAGGTCTGGTACCCAGTGTTCTGTTACCCAGGATGCTCCAGGTCAAACTGTGTATTCAGGGTCTTCTTCACTCGCCCTTCTCAGGGTCAGAGTATTGTGCTTCTGTTTCTATCTCAACTGAAACTGGTGCGGTTAGAACTGTTCGAGTGCCATGCCAAAGAGATCATGAGCACTCCTTTCTCCCATCATCCCTAAAGGTGTGATTTCTACCCTCTCATTAAATGAAGAGAATTATTATTGGAAGACACTCTCAGTGTATCTCCTAAGCTTTGTGAAGCCGAACAACAGCAGCTGATCTGCAAGCCTGTGTGTGATGTAATTACCACCTAGAATTACAAATTTGATGTGCATTGAGTCTTCCTTAGACACTTAATTGCTTTTTCCCTCTTATTTTCATCCTTGAGCAAAAATCTCTGGAGATTTCACCATGGGTACTTTGTTAATAAAACCAAGGAAGGCACTGGCAGATAATTTATGAGGATTGTTATGACAGTTTGGCAGATAGTGAGGAAAAAGTACATATCACATGCAGACACTGTCTAGTATAGACACTCATTTGTTTATTATAAAAAAAAGTGACATGGAATCAGTACTGGAGGGAAATTAAGCAAAAATAGCAAAATAAAAGATCTACTGTTTTCCTAGCATTAAAAAAAAATCAAACAGTATATTCTGATCTGTCTGGAGTTCATACAAAATCTTGAGGAGTATGGCTTGAAGAAGATTTAAAGATTATTTGGTCCATGCCCTCAATCTGGTCCATAACCTCAATTAAGTAGAGAGACATGAGATAGGGGAAGTTGGAAAAAGAGTAGTTGCTAGCCAGGCCTGGAGGTATGTTTTATAATCCTGACTATATAGGAGGCTGAAACTGGATGACTGCAAATTCAAGGCTGATGGCAAGGCTGGGCAAGTTCTGGCCAGGCGAGGGAATTTAGTGAAGCTCTACTATGACATACAAAGTTGTAAAAGGACCGGGGATATTCTGCAGTGATTGAGTGCTTGCCTAATATGCATAAGACTGAGTTCAATCCTCAATTCTGAAAAGAGAGGGCACGTGGGGGCAGGGTGGCTAGTTCAGATATTATAACTGGAATCTGGTTTCATATTTCCTGCTCTTAGATTCTTTCACCAGTAGCAGAATCTACATTCAGAAAAGTAAAAATTGGAGAAAAAAACCATTTGACTTGATAAAGTAATAAGATTCAACATTATCATGGGTGTCAAAGTGAGCCTGAATTGGAGTCTGTGTAGGAGCAAGAGGATTAGGTCTGGGGTTGGTGAAGTCTATTGAACACTTCTCATAGAGACCAGAGGTGGCTTTCAAATCTGATTGTAGAGAGAATGACATGGCACCAAAACCAGAGTTTAGATATTATTTTCATCTGTTTTCCATTATAGCAACAATACCTGAAGTTAGGTACTAGCCTAGAAAGAGGTTTTGTTTAGTGTCGGAGAATGAAAGCACAAGACTAGGCTGCCCCATATGCACCTTCATAAAAGCATGATGTAATTACCACCTGGAAACCATCACAACAAGAAACCAGGGTTGGAAGAAGACCATTTTACTCTTTCATAACAATCCTTTCTCTCAGTGTTTAACTAAGGTCCCATAAGAATTACAGAGATCCTTTCAGGATCCATGCCTTCAGAGACCCAAATTAATCTGTAATAAGCCCACCTCTTAAAAGTTCATACTCTCCATACTGCCATATTGTGAGCCAAGATTACAACATTGGAGCCCTTTGTTATTGGTATATTTGGCTTTCCACTTTACAAGTTCTTAGTCTCACTAATAAACAAAATTTTAAATTGGACTAAGAAAGAACTCATATTTTTAGAGTGTGAAAGAAAACCATCAGGGTAGGCAAGCTGTACATCTTGTCATCTGCTGGCTGGAAGGAGATGAAGAGAAACAGAGAAAGTCATTTCTTTTGAGAAAAGGTCTGGCATATTCAGCAATGGAGATGTGCAAGCAAGCCTATGGTAGAAGGAGAGGGGGAGAGTCATAAAACAGGTGAGAAAACCCAGAGTGTCAGAGGCAGCATGTTTAAGCTTTCAGTCTGTATCTGAAAAAGAGAGAGAAGGAAAAGGAAAAGAAGTATCCTTTGAGTTAGAACTCAGTAAACTGAGAATGGTTAGCAGTGAAGCTGTATAAGCATTATATTGGATGAATACATTACCTCATTAAGGGAATAATTATTCCTCCCATCTGCTTAGCATGTCTTTAGGTGAATTAACTTTGTTGTGGGGTAGTCTCCTGGCCAGGTGATTGACAGGCCCAGATGAATTAACATTTAAGGAGGAGACAGTAGTATATGATTCTTTAAGCAGATAAGATTGCCCATTTAAGGAATTGCTCAACATCCCTAATCATTAGGGAAATGCAAATCAAAACAACTCTGAGATACCACCTTACGCCAGTCAGATTGGCTAAGATCAAAAACACTGAGGACACCTTGTGCTGGAGAGGATGTGGAGCTAGGGGAACTCTCCTCCACTGCTGGTGGGAATGCAAGCTGGTACAGCCACTTTGGAAATCAATATGGCGCTTTCTTAGAAAACTGGGAATCAATCTCTCCCAAGATCCAGCTATACCACTCTTGGGCATATACCCAAGGAGTGCTCAATCATACCACAAGGGCACTTGCTCAGCTATGTTCATATCAGCATTATTTGTAATAGCCAGAACCTGGAAACAACCTAGATGCCCTTCAACCGAAGAATGGATAAATAAACTGTGGTACATATATACAATGGAATACTACTCAGCAGAGAAAAACAATGACATCATGAGGTTTGCAGGCAAATGGAGGGATCTAGAAAAAATCCTCCTAAGTGAGGTAACCCAGACTCAGAAAGACAAACATGGTATGTACCCACTCATAGGAGAATACTAGTTGTGGAACAAGGATGACTGGACGGCTACTCACAACACCAGGGAGGCTACCTGGAAAACAGGACTCCAAGAAAGACATAGGGATCGCCCAATGACAGAGAAATGGATGAGATCTACATGAATAGTCTGGACGTGAGTGTGGGTAATGAGGGGAGAGGGGTGAGAGAAAAAGAACTTGGAGGAGCGGGAGATCCCAACTGGATCAAGAACAGAGAGGGAACACAAGGAATGTTCATGGCAAATGAAGACCACATGAGAATAGGAAGAAGCAAAGTGCTAGAGAGGCCCACAGAAATCCACAATGATGCCCCTACAATAGACTGCTGGCAACAGTCGAGAAATAGCCCGAACTGACCTACCCTGGTGATAGGATGGCCAAACACCCTAATTGTCATGCTAGAAACCCCATCCAGTGACTGAGATAACTGGATGCAGATATCCACGGTCAGGCCCCGGGTGGAGCTCCGGGAGTCCAATCAGCGAGAAGGAGGAGGGTTTATGTGAGCAAGAGTTGTTGGGACCAGGGATGGATGGAATACAGGGATGAGTGGCCAAACGAATGGAAATATATGAACTGTGAACCAATGGCTGAGGGGCCCCCAACTGGATCAGGCCCTCTGAATGGGTGAGACAGTTGATTGGCTTGATCTGTTTAGGAGGCATACAGGCAGTTGGACCAGGTCCTGTGCTCAGTACATGAATTGGCCGTTTGAAACCTGGGGCTTAGTAGAGACCCTTGGCTCAGCCTGGGAGGAGGGGACTAGACCAGCCTGGGCTGAGTCCACCAGGTCGATCTCAGTCCTCGGAGGAGTCTTTGCCCTGGAGGAGATGATAATGGGGGGTGGGCCAGGGGGAGGGGGGCGGGGCGGGAGGAGGGAGAACGGGGGAATTTATGGCTGATATGTAAAGTTGAATTATATTGTAAAATAAAATAAAATAAATTCAAAAAAAACTTTATATTTCTTATTGTAAATATTATCATCAACTAGACAAGTTGGAACATTTATTATTATTATTATTATTATTATTATTATTATTATTATTAGCCAGGTAACATGGCACATCCGTATACTCTCAGCTATTTTAGAGGCTGAGGCAGGAGGATCACAAATTCAAGGCCAGCCTAGTGTGGTGGTATTGTGTTCCCCAAAATATTGTGCACCCTAATAAACTTATCTGGGGTCAGAGACAGAACAGCCACTAGATACAAAGGCTAGAAAATGGTGGCACTCACACCTTTAATCCTATCATTCCAGAGGCAGAAATCCCTCTGGATCTCTGTGAGTTCAAAGCCACATTGGAAACAGCCAGGCATGGTGACACACCCCTTTAATACCAAGAAGTGAGCCTTTAATCCCAGGGAGTGATGGCAGATAGCAGAAAGATATATAAGGCGTGAAGACCAGGAACTAGAAGCATTTGGCTAGTTAAGCTTTCAGGCTTTTGAGCAGCAGTTCAGCTGAGATTCATTCTGGATGAGGACTCAGAGGTATCCAGTCTGAGGATACAGGATCAGCTAAGGAACTAGCAAGGTGAGGTTGGCTGTGGCTTGTTCTGCTTCTCTGACCTTCCAGCATTCACCCCAATAACTGGCCTCAGGTTTGATTTTACTAATAAGACTTTTTAAGATTCATGCTACAGACTAGAAAAAGTAACAAGACCTACTTTCAAAACAAAACTGTAAAAGAATTGGAGAAGTAGCGCAGTGCTTTCCTAGAGTATGTGGAAAGCCTGGTTCAACCCTCAGTACTGAAAAAAAAAAAAACACACACACATTAGGCTTGATCTCAAATACTTTTTGTTGTAGTGCTGTGTTACATAACTATTTAGAACTCAGAAAGTTTGAAAGTCAAGGATGGAAACCTCTCTCCCTCAGAGTTAGCTTTGGACTCCCATTTCCTATATTCTTAGTGATACTCTAATTTTTCATTACATGCATATGTATGTATGGCGTGCACATGTATATACATGAATGTGTATTCATCCTTTTATGTATGTCTCCATACACGTGTCCAGGTGTGTGTGTGTGTGTGTGTGTGTGTGTGTGTGTGTAGGCCCAATGTGGATGTCCAGAAAGTGGATGTCCAGTGACTTGCTGGTCACTCTTTGGTTTTCCCTGAGGAAAGGTGTCTTGCTGAATGTATGGCTTGTCTTCTGTCTCTCTGTCCTAAGATTTAAGGTCACCAGCTCAGTTTTTCTGTGGGATCTGGGAACCCAAGCTTTAGATCTCACACTTCCACTGTACCATCCCTCCATCCCTCTACTAAATTTAAATAAATTGCCCCTCCTTCAGATTTTGTATATCCTTTGTAAAGAATAGAGGTGGGGGTAGCAGGACTATGTTGAGGCCCTGTAAGGGAAGGATGCTTTCTCCTTGTAAAGTATAGCTATTTTACAGACTTTCAGTTTTTTTTATTCTTTTTAATCTACTCTATTACATTTTTTTTTGCATAAAAAAATGGAGCAGAGAATCCGAGTAATGACACCGACCATGGTTGAAGGTCCAATGCTAAAACCTGCCCAAAGATCACAAGACTCCCATCTAGCAGAGGCTTCCTGGGAAAGAACTAAGACATACTACCACCTCCCCATCAATCAAGGTTCAATCAAATGAGCTTGATCACCAGAGTGATATAATTGGATCTTGAAGTAGATTGATTCCCAATTTTCTGAGGAGCCACCACATTGATTTCCAAAGTGGCAAAACAAGTTTGCACTCCCATAGGAGCCAGAGGGGTTGAGGGCACTAGGAGAACATGACCCACAGAATCAGTAAAGCAGGGCTCATAGGGGTTCACAGAGAATGAAGTGACAATCATGGAGCTGGCATGGGTCTCTGCTAGGACCTCTGCATGTATGTTATGGTTGTAGAGCTTGATGTTCTTGTTGGACTCTTAGCAGTAGGAATGGGGGGGGGTGTCTCTGATTCTTTTGCCTGCTCTTAGGACCCTTTTCTCCTACTGGATTGCCTCATCCAGCCTTAGTATGAAGGTTTGTGCCTAGTCTTATGATTTCTTGTTATGCTGTACTTGATTGATCTCCCTGGGGAGGCCATTTTTTTTTTTTCTGAAGGGAAATGGAGAAGGAGTGGATCTGGGGGAGAGAAGAGATGGGGAGGCCTGGGAGGAGTGGAGCAAGGGAAAACTATTGTCAGGATATAATGTATGAGGGAAGAATTAATAAAAATAAAGAGAAAAAAAGAAAACAAGAGCACTCCTAAGGAAATGGATTTGTTTCAGAAACTTAAGAAGAAAGATTTTAACATAAGTTAGCATAATGATTTCTCCGGTCATTGCCTATTCTCACCCCATTACTGACTTTTTGTTATTTGGGTTTTTTTTTCTTTTGTTGTTGTTGTTTTCTTTTTCTTTTCTTTTTTTTTTTTTTTTACTTTTTTGTCAGGATATCTTTTTAGCTATTGCCCACTCTCATCCTTTAAGTGTACCCCCATTTACTTTGTAATAAATTATGTCTACAGTCTATCTAGGCTATATGTTCTGTGTGTCTCATCTGAATTCTTTTGACAGAGATCACAGGAGCAGGGAGTGCAGAAGCCAGAGCCTTCCTAGTATTGAAGTTATTTCAATATGGTAATATGTCAGGTGATTTTATTTTATTCTTGTGGCAGGCTACTGCCTTGTTGTAAAACATGAGTGCTGAAGTGATAAGAGATAGCTGAGGAATTAGGATTTTATTCTCAGGTAGCATCAGGAATTAGGCAAAATGCAAGTGAGAAGTCAGTTCTTGCAAGTCTCTTCTTATTTCTGACATCAATTTCAAATTTGGTTTCCCCAAATGGTCCTTGTAAATGTCATACCACATAGTCAGGAAAGCACACCACTCCCAGTAACAAGCTCTTCACGTAACTAGACCCTAAATGGTTGAGCTGACTAAGGGCAGGTTATGTAACCTCTGTTATGTAATGTGGATCCCATATTAACCAAATTGACCTCCCTAACCCAGAGAAAGAGTGACTCATATGTAACGTAAGTCACATATATATCATTCCCCTATTTCTGTCACATGGAATGTGTCACATGTTAATGGGGTCCAACTTATGTACCCAGAGGAACACACAGCATAAGTTATATATTAACCACTCATGCTTTTTCATTATGCTTCTTCACAATGCAAAATCTTTCCTTTCCATGAAAGCCTCAAAAGAAGATACCCTCCTGTGTCTCAAAGTGGGTGTGGGGTGTACACTACTTTAGACCCCTACCATGTTCTTGCCTTCACCTTCATGAATAAGACTGCCCACAAATTAGCAGTCTGCAGTGGCTGCTTTTCTTTCTTAACTTGATAGTGTCAGGTGGCTAGTCAGATATTAGCAGGCTTTGAGATCACTGGGGATGGACATCTGCCTCATTACCAGCAGTTTGGAAAACTACCAATTGAAATTGTAGGATCTGATCACTGGCCAAAAGAATGAGATCTGAGTCTTTCACTGCCCTATGTGGATACGTGACATTGACAAAACTAACTAGAAGGTCATAACATTGCTATCTAGCTCAAGAATTTCTGGTAAGGAACGAGGACATCCCACTGTCTTCTCTCATAAGAGCTATCAATCATCCAGACATGAAAATATTGGAAAAAAGTTTCCAGTTCTAAGGACTTTAGAAATAGTATAAAGCCCTAAAATGCAAGTAAGTGAGCCATAGTCTACTCTCACCCCTTGAGATTGCTGTACTTTCCTCTGCAGTAAACCCTCCCTATCTTCTATCAGGCTCTCTGTGTCTCATCTTTACACAGACATAAAGGACCAGTGAATTAGTTCAAAGTAAGGTCCTGCTGACAAGGAAGTTAAGGAATACCCAGGTCATGATAGGACATTATTTCTAGATGTTTCTGTAAGACTGTAAGAGGGATATATTATAATTTATGGATTGGGTAAAGAAAAGCACACTAGTTTTAGTAGACATCATTTAGTTTTTTTCTATTTTTGAATTTATTGAAAAGATATATTATTTTATGTTGTGTGAGTGCTTGCAGGCTTGAAGATATCTATATCACATGCACACTAATCACTCTATTTGGGACCAACTGAAGTACAGAAAAAGAGGGGGTGAATTACATCCTCTCTAGGTGGAATATCCATATTCCCTTGCCCTCTGATATTGACACAAGGTTCTCAGGCCTTTAGACTCCAGAACTTACATTAGAAACTCTTTAACATCTAAGCTTAACACACCAGACTGGGAGTAACACCCCTATACCCATGTTCCTCATCCTGTGTTCTCTACCTGTATTGTCTGACTGGCTGTTCTAGCTTTCCAGAGGGCAGATGACATGTCATGGGACTTCAGAGTCTCAGAACAGTATCAGGCAATTTTCATATCAAGAAGTTTTTTATATTTATGTCTGTTTCTCTGTAGAACTTTCACAAGGACTCAACTAAAAATAAATGCACAATATCTAGTCTGGTTTGGGAAATAAAATGTTCATTATCGTTAAGATGCTCTATCCTCCCAGCATAAATGTATGACAACACAAACAAAGTGAGGTCCACTTGTCAAGCCTGCCTGAGCTTCCATGCTCCAGTGTTTCACTGAGACTTTGTTATGTATCTGCCATGAGCAGATCTGGTTGGACTCAATCTCAAGCACTTTCACTTCAGAAGTAGTACTGATACCAAATGATCCAAAACCCTAAATCTCCGAGGGCAATAAGTCACTTTCTCATCATAACCATAAGATATGCTGCAAGAGGACTTTGATGGATGACAGATACCTCCATCTTTCAGGAAAATTGCAAGCGTTTTAAGGTCACCTTCTTGAGGTCACCTTCAATGAGCCAGGACCAAAGTTAGACTTCTATCTGTCCAGAAATTGACCATACACAATAATCTTCCTTCTGTCACTGGTAAAGTGTTTCACACCTCTTGATCATGTGACTCTCTCTCTGGGAACTTACTACTGATGTTTTACAATGTATTTTGCTAAACTCTCTCTTTGGCCTTTTGTACCCTTGGGAAGTCATTTTTATTAAAAAAATACTAATTTGTTTTGTGTGTGTGTGTGTGTGTGTGTGTGTGTGTGTGTGTGTGTGTGTATGAAAGCACATATGTGGGATCAGACGATAAAGACTTGCTTCTCTTTTTTTGCCATGCAGGTCCTGTGGATTAAACTCTGCTCCTCATGCTTAGTGACAAACCCTCCTTGTCACTAAGCATGAGCCATATACAGTAACCCAGTCAATTCTTTTTCCCTAGTCCTATCAGAAACCTTCTAGGCAGTGATCTTCATGGCAAGTCAAGCACTTTACTACACAGAAAGATGAGTTACAGTTAACTATGAACCACTGGTGAATTTGGGGTGACAAATCTATGAATTCATCACACACTTGAAAATTTTCAAAGTCATCAGTTTCATTGTTTGCCCTCGTGGTCATGATTGTATAACTCAACATTATTCAGTGTAAAAGGAACCCTAAGAGATCATTAATTAATTTATATTTATACCATTTCACATTTGTTGTCACATCCAAATATTTTTGTGCTATTATTTCAATTTTTCTTTAAACAGATCCATATTTTGACTTACATAATCTTATTTGAAGAACAAAGTCTCTAACAGAATTTTATATCAAATATAAGCACATTACTGTCTTACATGTAAGAATTAATTCAAAAATGGATGATTGATTAAAATTCAAGAGCTAAAAAGTTTAAGAAAAAACTGAGGAGTAAAACTCAATGGGATCATGGTAGACATTAATTTATATATGACATCCAAAGTCTGAGCAACCACAAAATTTAGTCAAATTGAGCTTCAGCAAAAATTGAATATTAAATAACATTATCAAGAAAGAGGAAATACTAATTCCCAAATGGAAAACTATTTGCAAACTCTGTGTAGAACAGTGGGTTTACACCCAGAATATATACAACTTGGTAACAAAAAAAAAATTAACAGTAAAATTAATGAAGATTGATGGAGACTGAGCATGTAGCACAGTAGTACAACACTTACCTAAAATGCACAGAACCCTAAATTTGATGCTTATAACTGCAAAAATAAAAACAAAATAAAGCACAATATGGGCAGATAGCTTGATGCATATTTCTTTTAAAATTCTTTAAAATGAGTAAAACACACATAAAAAGATTCTGGATATTATTACCCATTAGAAAAATGAAATCCAAATTCTAGAGTGGAAATACAAAATGGATTACCACTTAATATCTACTACTATGACTAGATTAATAACAATAAGAGTTTTGGAGATAATGAATGCAGCCATGTGGAAAATCTTTATTTTTTCAAGTAGTTAAAATTATTACCACTGGACCAGCCATTCCATTTCTATGTGCATACATACAAAAATGAAAATGCATGTCTGAGCAGAAATATATTCATGAATGTTCATAATTCTGAATAGCCAAAAGGTAGAAGTAATTTTGAACTTTCACCAACTGATGAATGATAAACAAAAATGGGTGTTCTTTCAAAAGTATAGTACACATCTGAAAAGGAATGAAGTGTTGATACTTTTATAGCATAACTGAATCTTGAAAACCTTAGCTTAACCTCAGTGAAAGAAATCAATCACATAACACATGATTCTGTTGATGAGGAGTCAACAGAGCAGGCAGATCTCCAGAGGCACAGAGTTGATTTGCTGTGCTTAATGTTAGGATGAGAAGAATGGAAGGAAAATACAGAGAACTTTTAAGATGTCATTCAAGGCTGGAATTTTGTAGGTGTCAGTCAATCCTAAATGGCCAACTTTGGCACTTGGGGAATAGTAACCCTAAAGAACATGAACTGAAGGAAGACTATCATAGAAGGGTGGTGGTGGTGGTGGCACACACATTTAAAGTAGAGGAGGCAGAGGCAAGAGGATCTCTGTGGTTTTGAGGCCAACCTGGTCTACAAAGCAGCTCCAGGACAGCCAAGGCTACACAGCAAAACCCTGTCATGAAAAACAAAATAAAACAAAAAAGAAAAAAAGAAAGAAAAAGAGAGGGGGTAGGGAAGGAAGGAAGGAAAGAAGCAAATATCCTATATTTGGACAATTCCATTGATTAGAGACTTTTTATTGTATTGAGTCAAAATATGTTTTTCTAAGATTTAATTCTTGTTCCTCCTTTTTGAATACAATGGCTAAATGAAATCCCTCATGCCACTTCATGACCCATTAACTATTTGAGAACATACAGCTATTTCCTCCCTAATCTTTCAGATTAGTGCTTTTCCCAATCTTTCTCAAATAAATTGTTTTTCAGTTGCATTTGATAACTTAATGTTTCCTCTCCAGAAATCTACTTTGGCAGCCATTCCACTTTAAAAAATTAAATAATAACTGTTATAATTCTTCGGTCATGCACATACTTTTCAAATTTAGCCATAATCTTCTCAGCATGAAGTCATTCTAAAATTGCTGTTTTCCCTCTTGACATCACTGGCATCAGGGCTAGAGGTTCTTCATTCATCCGTGGGACTTAACTGAACTGAGGCCATATTGTTTGTAAAATGTTGAGCATAAGCCCTACTGGTTAGTAAATGTCTCATAGTGGTAACTATTATATTAATTATGAAAAATTACCAATGTGAGTTTTCTAGGAGATGAGTTGACTGAAAGTAGAAATCCTAAAATACTGTTGAGAGTAACAAATGGTTGTATTACCGATTTATCTATGTGTACAAAAATTATTATGTTTTACTACAATGGATTAAATTGGCTGGAACCCAATAACTAAAGAATATGGAAGTTGGCAGAACATCAAAATGGAGGGTCATAACAAAAATGTGAATGGAAAATAGAGTCAAGCTTGGTCATGAGAAAGGATAACCAGGAGAAAACAGCAAAGGAAATCCAAAGTGTTCGAGGCTAACAAGCTGTCCTCGCTTCTTCAGATTCAGGGCTGTTTTAGTAATTATTCTGAAGCCACAAACCACATATAACCCATGCCCCATGGACCCAAGTCCAAAACTGTCACCTGTCTGGAAATAATCTTTCAAACTTTTACTAAAGTACTTGGTTCATTCATCTTACAAATCTCCCCAGTCTACCTTGACTACACTAATGAACTGAGAGGTATTTTACCATGTATCTTCAGAAATATGAAATTGATTAACTAACCAGTTAATGCTAGATGAATAAAACAATGACTCAAAAATATGATTTCTCAAGATCAATAATATTTTGCTTCTCTTACAATTTCTGTTTCGTGGTAGATTTCCAAATATATAATTTGTCTGGGCCATGAATTTCCAACATGGTTAATAACCTAGCATGTTTTGTTCCTCCTCTCTGCATAGTATTTCAAGTATCCTGCCCTTTGTGTCTTAGCACAGTGCTCCCTTCAAGGGTACCTAGGAATTTAATGGACCGGTGTGCTGCGTTTCCTAATTGCCTTGGTTCAGCATTTTCCTACTAGCACCTATTAACTAAAGAGTCTTCATTTTTCTTCCCACATATTTGCTGATTCCTAAACTTCCTCCCTTTGTCCACGCTATTGGGCTAACAGTATGTAAAGAATATTGCAAAGGAGTACTTCTGTGGTTTGTCTTTTTGATATCATATGGAAAATAGGGATAAAAATATCTGTTTTCCTGACATTAGAAATATTAGTCCAAACAGAAATAAATATCCCCATTATACTGAGAAGAACAAAGAGGTCCCAAACATTCTCTCTCTGGGTCTACTTAAATGTCAAAGGATAGAATAAAACTTAAATCCACAACCACTAGCCTCAGATCTACTCCCAGACACTTGGAATACATTATGCAATGGTGTTTGTTGAACAGCCTGGAAATTCAGCCTGAGCTGTATGTGCTGGCCTTCATTTAGAATAGTCTTCTTCCCTTTGTACAATATCCTCCAAATATAATTCTTATTATGGGCAGATCCATCTGTTGAGTAAGTTTGCTCTAAGGTCTGATGGGCTTGTCTTTATAAACTTTTCCAGGTTTGCTTTGATTTATGTCACATAGCTTCCTATTGTTGCTACAAAATGTATTGTAAAGTTGAACAATTTATTTTTTCTGATTGTTTCAAAAGCTTTTAGCTCATGGTCACTTGGCCCATCAGGTGGTAAAATACCATGGGAATTAGCAATGATGGAAAAAAAACTGCTCTCTTCATGGGATGAAGGAAGAGGCAGGAAACTCAGGATTAAATATACCCTTCAAGTCATGTCTCTATGAAACTACATCCTCTAATGAGGTCTACTGCCTAAAGGTTTACTCACAGATATGATATGACTCCAAAATGTATTAATACATTCCTAATTCAAAGCCCTTAAAATTCAATCACCTCTGATTAGAGGTTAGAGCCCTTGTAATCCATTCATCTCTTAACATTGCTGCCCTGGGACCAAGCCTTAAGACCTGGGGGGGTTCATTCCAGAACTTAACACAATTTGCCATAAAGTTACCCAACAACTTGAGATAGTGTCACAGACAATGATGGAAACTTAATATTTTGAGGGGAGAGGTTTTTTTTTTTTTTTTTTTTGGTTTTTCGAGACAGGGTTTCTCTGTGTAGCTTTGCGCCTTTCCTGGAACTCGCTTGGGAGACCAGGCTGGCCTCGAACTCACAGAGATCCGCCTGCCTCTGCCTCCCGAGTGCTGGGATTAAAGGCGTGCGCCACCAACGCCCGGCCTGAGGGGAGAGGTTTTGCCCCAGATTCCCTGAGAGCATGGTATTTGAGTAGCTGGATGGTCCGGCCTCCACTTAGATGAAACTCTTGGCTATAGGTTTGAACACAAACCCATGTTTCACAAGAGTTAGTTGTGAAGATGATGTCACCTGCATCTCAGAATAATTGCTTTGAACTTTGCCATCATCATCTTATTACCATGGGATTCCCTAGCCCAATGTTCACTTCTTATTCAAAGTTCCTATCAGGCATGAAGTCTAAACTTATATCAGCCTTAGAACAAGTTATACTTGCTCATTTAACTGCAAAGAATTGACAGACTTGTTTTACAAGAAAAGAACACATGAGATACAAAAATATATGTGTTATGAACTGAACTATATTGAAAGCTATAATAAGCCTGTCAGCAAATTGGTGTAGTTGATCCCAGTGGTGTTCTTTCTATCTCTTTCTCCATCTCTTTATTTCTCTCTCTCTCCTTTATCTCTCTACATCTTTCTATCTCTGTACCTAATACTTGTGATGTATAAATAACATAGTGAAGCTTTGGGTGATGTAGGCCAATGTGATAAAAGAGGGTACCAAGAATGCCCGATGCTAGCAAAGCCAGGGACTGTGTTAAACATCTGTCATAACTTGAGTCTGACTTTCCTCCACCAAAATTCATGTTGAGATGTTGAGGATTAATGAGAATGGTGCCATTTAGGAGGTGCTCTGATCAATGGATTGATGAGTGTGTGTGTGTGTGTGTGTGTGTGTGTGTGTGTGTGTGTGAATTGTGAATTCTTGGTCTAATAATGATAGTTTAGTTACAGCAAGAACTTGTCTCTGTGAAGTTAGATTTGAATTAATGTCTAGACTTTCTGTCATTATTTTCCTCTTGTCTACCATGAGATGAAGGAGCTCAAGGCTCTTAGCTTCCCACTCTCTAGAATCATGAATTGAATTTATTATTCTTTCTTAAGTTTTCCAATCTTAGGAATTCTGTCATAGCATCAAGGCAGAGACCAAGATGACTTTACATGTGTTATGCTATGTTACCCTTGAAAATTCTGAGTTTGGTTCTGCTATTACCTCAGACTAGGAGATGAAAAAGCTGCAGGTGAGTGAGTTTAAGTTCTTTAAGAACTATTTCATTATTTGCTGTGACAAACACCATTACCAAAAGGACATTGTGGGTCACACTTCCAGTTCACAGTCCATCATTGGAGGAAGTCAAGGCAGGAATTCAAGCAGGAACCTGAAGCCGAAACCACACTGGAATGCAAGGATCTGGCTCAGTCACAGGCTCATGCCTAGCTAGCTTTTTAATATAGCCTAAGACCACATTGGCTGAACCCTCCTATGTTAATTAACTGTCGAGACCATTCCCCACAGACAAGCCCACTCACTAATCTGATCTGGGCAATTCCTCAATTGTGTCTACCTTCACAAGCAACTCCAAGTTAAGGTAGTCCATAAACTTATACATGCCTCATTTGCTTTGAATTTTTTTTCTCATGTATTCAACATACAAACTTCTAAGAAAAGTAAGGAGAAAACAGGTATAGTAGCAAATAAGACTCATTGTTAAAAGAAAGGCGAACTGATTTCACTCTTCAAGTGCTGTTAAACTGTGCCAAGAAAACTGTCCATGATGCTTCTGAGTTCTAATTAAAGCATGAATGTTTGGAAACCATTCATTTCCTATGTGGAGTCAGGCTTTGTTATCTAGCCAGAGATCAAGACACTGGCTTGAATTGTCTATTACAAATTTAAAACTGATAAAAAAGTTAACTGTAAAGATGTAGCAAGAGAATTAGCTAGATAAATGAATCTTGGCCTGGTGCCTGCCATGTTGTCACAACTGTGAATGTCTTATTGAGTGCTGCTAATGTTTTCATGTAGATCTGTCCGAGAATTTTCTTCTCTTCCTCCTATACCTTGTTTGTCTAAAGTTAGAATCTCATTTTAGCTGTTTTCCCAGTGGAAGCAAACCTCATTGTTTTACTTTATTCTGTAACTCAAGCAACACTAATTTTCCAAGCTTCAGATTAAAGACCTCCCTGGCATTTGAGTCTTGGAAACAACCATTTTCAGTCAAATTTTGTGACACCTTGAGTGAGGTTTTGTCACGTAGATTTTATATGTTATATCTACTGAAAGGAAAAGTATCAGCTCAGGACTCCCAAGTCCAAGTTTGTCAACATGAAGGACATTCATTTGCCCCAGAGGGAAAGAGGACAGGGAATAAGAGACAAAGACAGGAGATAGCTCCAGTTTGGGGTTCTGTATATTACAGGGGTGTCATTTAGAAGGGGAGACAGAGTGACCGGGCTTTGAACTTGAGCATGGGTTGGGATAGAAGTTCCTTTCAGCTGTGTCTCTCTGATCTGAGAGACTTCTCAAGGCACACAGCAGTAACTGTACTTCTACCAGCTCCCCTTTGAATTCCTAATTGTTGTAGATTGTCAGTCTGTTGGAGCATTCATTGATGCTAGATGGAAGAAAAATAACTGCTTCTGGATAGAGAGGAGACAGGCTTGGCATGTAGGAAAATGGCAGTTTATAAAGATACAAGGGGAAACCCTGTATTAGTGTGGGATACTTAATTTTAATTGGGAATGATTATAGTAATGGGATTGACTGGGGGGTTCTATGGGAGAATTTCATGGGTGAGAGTAATGCTATACATTGTTTTTTTTTCATTTCATTTTTATGAGCTATATCTTGACAAAGAATTGGGTTATTCAACTCCATACATTAATGTGAGTTGGCTTGCTGAGAACTGGTAGACAGAAGCATCTTACAGCATATATTTTACATTAAAACCATAAGCTAACCTTGCACTCCAGTTACTGAATGTATAGTGAAATATTTGAATAAACATATCTAATTTACATTGAACTTTATCACAGTATAACATGGATTAATCACTAACAGGAAGATGTGTAGATATATTGATGGAATAAGAAAAATGAAGGACTAACTGTAAAGCCCAGGCTGCAGGAGTTTGGTTATTCATGTTAAGTCCTCTTCTCATTCATCAGTAGGTAAAGCTGAAAATGTCAACTATCAAATGTTAGAAACAAGTCAATAAATACATTTATTTGTTGTTTTCTACCATCTAGCATCTATCTACTTGCTTATCTATCTCTCCTTATCTCTCCCTCTCTATCTTTCTGCCATTTATTGGCTTGCTAGAATTATTGATTCATTTTTATATTCCTCTTGGATGGGACACGGATTACTAATACATTCTAGACTGTTCTGAAAGTCAACACATATAACAATGAATGCTCCACCAGACCAACAATCTCTACAACAATTAGGAATTCAAATGGGGAGCTGGTAGAAGTACAAGTACTGCCATGTGCCTTGAGAAGTCTCTCAGACCAGAGATACAGCCAAAAGAAATTTTTATCCCAGTCCATACTCAAGTTCCAAGCCCGGTCACTCTGCATTCTCTTCTAAATGACACCCCTGTAATATAAGGAACCCCAAACTGGAGCTATTTGGAATATTAATTAAGAGTGGAGTTTCTAAGATCCACTCTACTAGTCTCCATTTTGGGGCTTCAGAAATCAACTTTGGCAACAATTCTCATGTCCTTACGGCTTATACAATCTTTTGAAAATAAAGAGAGAAGCATTCCTTTCCCAATGCATCAGGGATTTCTGTTGAGAAGCAGTGCCACCAACTGTCTGCTTAGTTCCCTTACCAGCTGACAGTGTTGTACTTTCATGTGTGGATGTGAAAAAATGACACAATGAAGGTTTGAGAACATAACACAAAGAAATAATATGTGGGTATATATGGACAAAGGTCTAGCCTTGGTGTGTTCTGTGACCAATTAAAGTACCTCTAGCAAGTACAGGAGAGGGAAAAGGAAAAGGAAAAGGAGGGGGAAAGGAAGAACGAGGGAGGGCAGGGGAGAGAGAAGGAGGTAAGAGGGAGGGAGAAAGAGGATTAATTATTGTTATTCCATAAATGGATAGTAGAAAATACATTGACTCAATATCTTTATGATGCTTTGACAAAGTACAACAGACAGGGTGGCTTATAAACAATGGTTATTCATACTTTTTTTTTACACTTTTGGAGGCAGAAAGTCTGAGATCAGGGCGCCAGCGTTCTCAGACTCTGACGATGCCATCTTTCCTACTGCAGACTGCCATCTCCTCATTGTGTCACCACATTGCAGAAAAATACAATGACAATTCTGTAGTTTCTTTTGATTAGGCTCTGATCTCATTGATAAGGCGCAGTCCTTACTACCCAACCACCCTCTGAAGAGTCTACCTCTTATTACCACCACTTTAGGAGTTAGGGTTTGAACATATCAAGTGTCTAAATATAAATATATAATTCATAACCAGAAAGACGGAAGGAGAAAAGAGAAGAAGAGGGGTTAGAAGAAGGTGGAAAAGGAAGAGGAGGAGGTTAAGAGAAAAGAAGGAAGGCAAAGGAGAAATATTTGAAAATGGTATGAATGCCCGAAGCACGATATTGTTTCTGATTTTCCTAGATAATTTCTCAGGTTCTCCATCTGCTCTGTAAGCAGGAAGTCAAGGATCCTGCAGCACAACACACCTGAGTGCTCTGCACAGAGAATGCTTGCCTGAGCCAGATTGTCTAACAGTCTCCTCAAGAGGACTAAGTCATTGCCTCTTTCAAGGGCCACAAACAATCTGCCTGTGAGCTAGATGCAACCTTCAGGAAAGGAGCATTTGACACAGCATATTTACTGGCTATTGTTACCATCTCTGCCCTACACTAAGCTTGAGCTGAACTTTTGTTTTGCCCGTTTGATTGCTCAAGATGTTTGTTTTTGTAATTATTTGTGTTTAGTGCCAGGTTTAAGCAGGAAGCAGCAAACATTGACTTGAAATTCTCAGACAGTGAAACTACAATGCTCAGATCACTGTTCTAGGGCTGGATGTCATTATTCTGTCTCCCTGGACATCTGTGACAGGGGCTAGGCTACTCCGGCATTTAATTTCCTGACACAGAATACAGCCAATTAAATAACGTCTTTCCTTTTCCTTTTAAAACTGTATTTTCTCTCTCTCTCTCTCTCTCTCTCTCTCTCTCTCTCTCTCTCTCTCTCACACACACACACACACACACACACACACACACACACACACACACCAAAGACGGATAGATGAGAGAAAGAGAGAGAGGGAGAGAGAGAGAGAGAGAGAGAGAGAGAGAGAGAGAGAGAGAGAGAGGAATATTGTGTGTGTCATGATCATGAATGTGTTTGGATGTGCATCTCCATGTACTCTTGCGGAAAAGGACATTAGGTTCCCTGATCTATTATTATTTCCTCCCTTAGCCCCTTGAGACAGGGTCTCTCAATGAACCTGGAACTATGCTGAACATCAGAAAACTCCAGGAATTCTCTTGACTTCACCCTCAAGAGCACAAGATTTACAGAAATGCACACTACCTTGCCATGGTTTTTACATGGGTGCTTGAGATTTGAACTTAAGTCCTCATGCTTGCTGAGAAAATACTCTTAGTTGTAGAAAAATCTCCCCAGACCGCCCCCCCCCCCACCTTGTTTTTAAACAAACCAAAATAAAACAATAGGACTACATCGTCATATAATCTGGGCCTCAAATTCTTCTTAGAAGTTGTCCTCCATAAACACAGGTTCTTAGGTGAACCTCCCAGGATACTGGTAGTGGGTGCTCATTAACAATGACTCAAACCAAAGCAGATTTTCTGATGCTTCTTATTAGAGAAGATTACCTCTGGCTGAGTTGCCTTCATTTTGTCTTTATGTAAAACCTCACCTCTAATTCCAAGTCTTGGAGTGATACCTAGGTAAAGCTAATTACATTGTCTAAGACTACTATTTTATGGCCTGAAGAGTGGTTGAAGAGATAATGCAGAGTTCTCATATTTTTTTTTTAAATTGCTGAGTTAACACCTGTAGAGAAATCTATCACCATCTTTATGAGGATGGTTGTAACACTTCTGCAATGAATATCCCTATAACAAACTCTCTGGCAAAACTGCAGAAAAAGCCTCAGGGTGGATTCCTACAATTAAGATTTGGTGTTTTCATTGCTGCAGTGAATGAAACATATCATATTTCTTAACATTATTATCAATGCAATGAAGCTATATAATTATTGATTCATTTCTTCCTTTACATAGGAGTTGCCTGTCTTCCCAACAACTGGCAACATAGTAAGATTTAAGTCACTCCTGGGCTTGCAGAGTCCCCCACAGTACCAAAGCAAGCACTTTATGAGAACAAGATGGAGAACACTATTATTATGTTTTTTTTTCAGTAGGTTTTATTATCATTGCTTAATCTAAACACCTTCTGGATGGAAAACATGAGCTGTGTTGTAGAGCCCTGAGGAGAGTAAATACCCCTTTTTGACTGCTTATATGTGAATCTTAACTCACTTTGTCACTGATGTGAACATTTGACTAGTGTTCTAGGACATGACTAACTCATTTCTTTTTCTGTGACTTTTTTTTTTTCAGTTTCTAGAAGGAGGGATTTCACCAAGAAATATGACTCACATTTCACTCTTTCCACTGGAGTGGAAACCCTAGGGAGTGTACAGTTTCCTATGGTTGGGTTTTGATGGGTGTCTCTCCTAACCTTCGGCTGTCTCTAGGACTCACTGCCCACATTATGAACTATCTAATTGACCTTTGTGTCTTGCCTGTCTTACAGGGGCATGTCTGTAGACAAGAGGCCTATAGCTTCCCAGAGTACATTGTGATTTAGTAAAACTCAAGATCTGGCTCCAATATTGGAATTTCATCATTGATGTATCACAAAGTCACATTCTTGGGCTGTTTAATTGGTAACAATCACGAATTGTTTTATTTATTTGTCTTCTACTGTGGCCAGTCATTAATATGCTCCAGGTTCATTAAATTAAGGAGAAAAGAGGTCCTTATTCCTGACAAGTACCACAAATAATTCGTATACTAACATTTTAAATGTAAATCTATACATATCTTGACAGCACAATGCATGTGCAGGTATGTGTCTATACATGTGTATGGGTGTAAGCATGAGTGTATGTACTTTTGAGCATACATGTATGCATTTGTGTATGGGTATGTGTGTACGCATGTGTGTATCCAGGTGCGCACGTGTGTGTGTGTGTGTGTGTGTGTGTGTGTGTGTGTGTGTGTAAGTGTGTATGCATTCTTTCTTTGGATGCTTTGCAGAATTGCATGAGAGAAGTGAGGGAAGGATTTACCAGAGTTGAATCAACAGTGAAGACAAACTAGTAGAACTTAGTCTGGTCACTGAGTGGTTCTTTAGAAGAGTTAAGTCACCATATGCATTTGTAGACACAGAGAAAACTAGGGAGATGAGAGTTTTAAAAACATATTTTAAAACAGAGGCCTTTTGAATACTGGAACCAAGGAAGAAGAGCCTAATTTTATGTGCCAGTTTGATGAAGGGTCACCACAAAGGTGACACCAGCTCACACAGCAACAGCAACACACTCTTGCAGGTTGCCCATGGTGATCTCATTTACATATTGAACAATGACTGTGTTTCAGCAATACCAATCTTTAAATGGGCAGATATTTTCTACAAACTGCCATTGTCATGCACAGTGTGAAGCAATAAGGAGAAGGAAGTTATGCTAATCAGTGCTTCAAACACTTCTAGGCTTCAAAGGTTTCTTTTAGCAGCAATATTTTAAGCAGCCACAAGATGGAGGTATTCACACACACAAACAAATCCTTTTGCCAGCAGGTGCTGTGCGGTCCTCCGGATCTATTTACCACTTGCGGTTATTTAAATTCATTAAAACATTCAATATCATGACCATCGTCATTCTGCAGCTGAATCATCAGCCCACAGAGAACTCAGTGGCCACACCTGAGTAGTGGATACTCTCTTGAACAGGGTGAAAGCAAACTTCTTTTCTAAACTCTCCATTTTTTTCTGTTGAATTTTATATTTAGATTTTGTCTGCCTTAAATTTAAATATTTTGTGAGGGTTTTAGAAAACACTGATGCTTCTCAATATTTGTAACATTAGATAAAAGGGAAAATCTAGTGTCCAGTAATAAAGTGTTGATCATCTGAATAGTGGTGTCAATGTGCAATAGTTGTTAAAAGTGGTATTTTTCTTAGCATATGTGAAAATGCTCATGGTGTAATATTTATGATATAAAAAATTAAGTAAAATAATACACATGTAATTTTAACCCACTGAGTCTAATTAGTACTGCCAATATGTGCATGCGTGTAGAGTCATGCATTGAAGCATGAAGTTGGGAGGGAAACATGAGGGGATTTGTGAGGAGTTGGAGAGGACGGGGTAGGGTTGGATATGATGATCAAAACATATTCTATTCTTGTATGAAATCTTCAAGTAATAAATAAAAACTCTATGTTCTCATCTTCCATCCCCTACCCTCCATTGCCCCTCCTCAGCCCCGATGGTCAAGTTGGAACAGCGATGGAGTGGGAGAGCAAGAAAAAGATACCATGATAGAGGGAGACATCATGGGGATAGGGAGAAATTGGGTGCTAGGGAAGTTCCCAGAAATCCACAAGGATGGCCCCACCTTAGACTACTAGCAATAGTCGAGAGGGTGCCTGAACTGGCTTACCCCAGTAATTAGATCAGTGAGTACCCTAACTGTCATCATAGAGCCTTCATCCAGTAACTAATGGAAGCAGATGCAGAGATCTGCAGCCAGGCACCAGGCCAAGTTCTAGGAGTCCAGTCGAAGATAGAGAAGAGGGATTCTATGAGCAAAGAGCATCAAGATCATGATGGGGAAACATGCAGAGACAACCAAACCAAACTAGTGGAAACTCATGAACTGTGGACCAATAGCTGTGGAGCTCTCATGGGACTGGACTAGGCCCTCTGCATAGGCCAGACAGTTGTCTAGCTTGGTCTGTTTGAAGGGTCCCTGGCAGTGGTATTAGGATCTGTCCCTGGTGCATACACAGGCTTTTTGGAGCTCAGTGCCTATGGTGGGACACCTTACACAGCCTTGGTGCAGGGAGGAGGGGCTTGGATCTGCCTCAACTGAATGTACCAGGCTTTGCTGACTCCCCATGGGAGGCCTTGCTTGGAGGAGGTGGGTTGGGAGGGGAAAGCTGGGGGAGGGGGAGGAGGGAGGAGAGGGGGATCTGTGGTTGGTGTGTAAAATGGGTAGAAAGTTATTTAATAATAAAAAAAGAAGAAACATAAATTAATTAATTAACCCATATTTCTTATCAGACAAATAAGTAAATAAATACATAAATAAAAACTTCATACATGCCTACACACAAAATGAAAGAAAAGGCTCTCCATCTTATTGATGTTTGCATGTAGGAGGTGAAATTACATAAAACTAAGTTTTCCCTTTGGAATTTTCTTCATGCTCAGTGTTTGTCCAAGATCGGAAGGGAACATAATTCAGAGAAGATGCCAGAAAAATGTGCACAGTGTTTGGACTTGGGCAAAAGCTGCAGTAGAGTTGAGAAGAGTCTGGAAATTTTCTTGCTTCTTGGGATCAGTGAAGCACTTGAGATGATTAACTTGCTCAGTGCTGCTCCAGCCATGAGGGCATCTGACTGGCCCTGGACTCCCCTTGCAGGGATGCATAGTGGAGGGCCTGCACCCAATGTCATGTTCTCTGATCAATCGTGAAAAAGCAAATTAGCAATGGCATATTTCCCAACGCCAGGAATCTTCTGACTCTGTCTTTCTGTGTGCCTATCAGTATTTATGAACTTACAAAAATCCTTTTTCCCCCCCACAGAGATTGCTTAAAGTGCAGGGGGAGTCCAGCACCTGGCTGATGAAAGTGCACTTCAGCTTCATTGCTCACAGTTGCTCTGGTAGCTGCACTTCCTGCCTCCAGGTGAAGGAGGCCTGAGGCCCAACAGACAGCTGGCTCCTCAAAGCTCATCAGCTTGACTGGGGTCTGAGTCCTACCAACTCTGGCCTTAAGCCTCATGCTCTGTGAGTTTTAAAGTTCTGATTTGTAAAATGGTGAAGTCACAAGCAGTATAAAGTTGAAATACCTTTTAAAGTGCCCAATTCTGGCAAGAGTTTAGGGGTTTTCTTATTATGCAGATAGCGATCAATTAGCTAATCACACTTTCTCCTCCTTTTCATCAAACATGCAGTGTGTATAACTGGTATGACATGCTTGAGTTAAAGTGACGAGATGTGCTCATCCTGCAGAAATTTAGTGCATGGACTTTGGAAAGAGAAAATAGAAATGGAGATTACAAAGACCTTTCTTTTAAATTGGTTATAACAGCTTCCTGGTTCTCTTACTCCAGGAGTCCATTGTAATCTAACATGTTCACAGTTACAACAGTAAGAGTTGTGTTTTTACCTATTTTAGAATATTCAATTATATTTATTTTATTTTATTCATTTGTGTGTGTGTGTGTGTGTGTGTGTGTGTACACTACATGTATGCTTGTGCTTAAGGAATCAGATCTTTTAAAAAGAAAAAGGAATGTAGCCTGTCACAAAACCACACATTATCTGATTGTTCAAATATCTGGAATTGACATATCATAAATGGAAGTAGATAAATGGTTGCCTATGGTGAAGGAGGGATGGGATGGGGAGTCTGAGAAACTAATGGGTCCTGGGTTGAAAAGCATTCTGAAACTGTACTGTGGCTTGAGATAGTTATACTACCTTACTTGTATTGAGGTGCATGCATTAAGGGGGTTGGATTGTCATGGTACATGAAATATATCCCAATAAAGTTGTTAAAAATAAAGACAATCAAAATGATAAGCAGGTGCAAAATAAAAAAAAAAACTGGTTGAATATAGAGGCAAATTTGGCTTCTCCATGAGATGTGGAAAGTCATTCAACATTCTACTGGACTAGGCAGAATTTTCACTTCTATTGACTTGCTAAGTCAAAGGACTGTTTAGAGATAGTAAAATACTGGAATCTGATAATCCAGAGAGAGGATGGGCCATAATGTAGATGATATGGACTTTCCCCCTGGAACATCATTTTACTTGTTAGAATGATTTCAGAACATTTATTGTTAGTTCACATTTTCTAGGTTTGTTACTGTGCATCTCAGAGATCTCTCTCATGTCCACTCTAGTACCACTGATAAATGCTTCCAGGAAGCACTCCTCACACATATCTATGACCTACTCTAGCAGAAATCTTAACAGTTCTTATTAATAAAATCAAACCTGAGGCCAGTTGTGAACACTGGAAGTGAACACTGGAAGATCAGAGAGACAGAACAAGCCACAGCTAACCTCACCTGGCCAACTTCTCAGCTGGTCCTGTTTCCTCAGACTGGAAGCTTCTGTGTCCTCATGCCAATGGCCCTCAGCTGAACTGTGCTGCTCAAAACCTAAAAGCTTAACCAGCCAAAAGCTTCTAGTTCCTGGTCCTCATGCCTTATATATCTTTCTGCCTTCTACCATCACTCCCTGGAATTAAAGGCTCGCTTTCTGGGATTAAAGGCATGAGTCACCATGCTTGGCTGTATCCTTGAACAGATGGATTTCTGCCTCTGGAATGCTAGGATTAAAGGCATGTGCTACCACTGCCTATCCTAAGTATCTAGTGGCTTTTCTGTTCTCTGACCCCAGACAAATTTATTAGGGTACACAATATTTTGGGGAACACAATACCACCACAACCTACAAGTATCTATCAAATGAGGAAACAAGACTAACACAATGTCACACTTTCCTCATCAACCCATTTTCCACATCATGAAATCACAAATTAGATTCCACCTAGTTTATTAGCACAGCCATGGTTTCAGTGGCAGACTGTGACAGCTTATTTTCTGCTATGCTGGAGGGGCAAATGAAGAGAGATTCCTGGATTGGAACCAAGTACTCAGTGACTTGAAAAAGACCTGGGAGAAGATGTGTGACTTGAAACACAGCCAGGATTCAGCTGAAGGAATACAAGGTTCTACTGGGAAGAGCAATTATACTAACCCACTCCAAATCCCTCAGCAGGTTAGCCACAGAGGCAGATATTGTACTGCTGGCCTGATCCCAAGGGCACACACTTTTCAGTACTCTTTCGTATACTGTCTCCCCTTTTTTTTTTTTTTTTTTTTTTAAGTATGATGCACTCCACACTAACAAGAATATAGATTAAGCTGGAAATGTTCTAAAAGAATTGTTCTGAGGATTGAATATACTTACTTCTAGCAAAATATATCCATTCTATCTATATGTGACATGTTTTCTTCTCAATCATGAGCCTAGTGTTTAAGGATCTTGATATATGTCTTAAAAGTCTATGTATCATTTACAGAATTTGTCTACTTACTACTTGTGAAAAAAATGTACAATATATTTTAGGAAATATTTTAATTCAGTCTGTCACCACAGGAGAAATGATCACTGATGCTGGATATGTTGTAAAAAAATGAATGACATCTGGGAGATAATGGAAGTAGATAGACAAGGGTGTAATCTCCACCAAAGACCATTTTACTTGGACTGACTGTCAACTTGACATAACCCAAAGTCACCTGAGAAGGAAACCTCAGTTGAGGAATTGTCCAGATTAACTAACCTGTGAACATGTCTGTGGAGGTTATCTTGATTGTTAATTAATGTAGGAGGGCCCAGCTCACTGTGGGTGACATCATCCTTCGGCATGTCACCTTGGGCTGCAATCTAGAAATAAAACATCTAGCTAAGCATGAGGCTGCAAGTAAGTCACCAGGGAGCATTTCCCCAGTTTCTGCTGTAATTCCTTTGCTTTCTCTGGTTAGAGGTCATGTTTCATGGAAGAGCAAGTGGTCTTGTCTCCAGTCTCCTACTTGAGTTCCTGCCCTGACTTCCTTCAATGATGGACTGTGACCTGCAAGTATAAGCCAAATACATACTTTCCTTCCATAAATTGCTTTTGATCAAAGCATTTTATCACAGCAACAAAAAGGAAAGTAGAATAAATACAGAGAGAGCCTTGCATGTTACCTAGCATTTGAGGGAAGAGTAATCTTTTGAGATTAGCCATATCCAAGAACATAGAATGGCTAATTTCTTAGGACTCAAGACTCAGGTCAAATCTAACACCCTCGTCATTCAAATCATGCTCTCTATACTCTAGGGAGGTCTTCCTGAAGCACTTTAGGGCTCTGTGTCATGTTGGAGACTTCTAGGTGCCTGCATATCTTCCCCAACCTCCCCCAACACTCTTGTTCACTCATTGTGTCACCAGAGGTGGACAGTGCTTTAAAAAGAGGCTTTCTATCAGAGACTGGATGCCCTATCTGGCTGGCCACAGAAAGTCTACATGGAGCCATTTCTCACCAAAAACACTTTAGCAACTGAGGTTTGGACTTCATGATCAGGTCAGCAACCACCTTCTTCAGAGATGTTTGTGTTGAACTCATTCCCTCTCATTGAATTTGATTTTATAAATTATTAAATGATTAAATTATTAATTTATAAATTATAAATAATTAAAATATCTACAATTTATTTTATGGAAATAGATTTTTTATATAGTATCTTTTGATTATGCTTTTTTCTCTCCCAACTCCTCCCAAATATTCCTCACTTTTGCTCCCATATGAATCAATACATTTTCTTTCTCTCTTTCTCTCTTAGGATACAATCAGGCATCTAAAAAGATAGTAAGATAAAATTCAATAAAATAAAAACAAGCAAATCAGAATAGAACAAATCAAATGAATAAACAGAAGTAAAAGAGTCAAAGGAAAAGATGCAAAGACACCCACAGAAATACAATAAAAACTCTAAAACAGAAGCTATGATACACAAAGGATCTATAAGATTTAAAAAAAAAAAGAAGAGGAAACTGACAAACCATTATGACACAAAGATGCCATTAAGTTCATTTTTGTGTTGACCATCTGTTGCTGGGCATGGAGCCTGGCCTCAAAGGTGGTTTATTTCACCGAGTGAGATTCTACTGGAGAAGACTGATTTTTTTTTTTATTTGTGAGTGGTTATCAGTTTGAGATACCTTCTAGGTTAGGGATATGGGCTTCTGTCCACTTCCTCTCTCAGCACTATGACCCACTGGGCTCAGATCTGTGCAGCCCCTGTGCATGCTGCCACAGTCTTTGTGTGTATCTCATATGTGTATTGGTCTTTCTGTGTTTAGAAAGCCTTGTTTCCTTGGTGTCCTCCATTCACTCATGTTCTTATAATCTTTCTGTTTCCTCTTCTGCAGAATACCCAAGTCCTGAGGAGATAAAATTGATGAAGACATTCCATTTAGGACTGAGTTCTCTAAGGTCTCTCACTTTCTGTACATTGTCTAGCTGTGGATCTCTATATTTGTCCCCATCTACTGCAGAAAGAAACTTCTCTGATGATGATTGAGCAAGACACTGATATATAAGTATAGCAGAGTGTCATTAGGTGTCATTTATTGTTACATTCCTTTATCAGAACAGCAGTATTTGGTTTTCCCCTAGGTCCCTGACCTCTCTGGTCTCAGGTTTTTGACTTCTCAAGCAGTGTTGTTGATGAGTTCTATCTCATGGAATTGGCCTTCAATGCAATCAGAGATTAGTAGGTTATTCCCACAAGCTTTGTACTAATACATCTAGCAGGCAGATCACCATTGTAGATTGAAGGGTTTGTAGATGGATTAGTGTTTAGCTTTCTCAGTTGGTAGCATGCAGAGTACCTTCTAGTACCATAAGACTGAAGGCTCTAGATAGGCACCAGTTCACCAGCTCAACTTCTCCATACTCCATGAGTTATATACCTTTTGTCTAGAGCAATATGGCCTTACTATCAGTTTGTGGAAAGCAACCAATAGCCTTGGCAATAATGTAGGCTGCTTAGGGTTCCCATGGGGCTCTTTTGGCCAGCAAATAGTTTATATGTAACCCATTTCATGGTGATGAGAGATGTCCAGTTGTGGCTGTCTGCATCATTATTTGGCAATTCCATTTAGATCACCTTCATATATTCATATATTTTAAGAAGATTTTAGTGGATTAGGTTTCCATATGACTGCTCAAATGACTTTTAGTTTTAGCTGTACCTCTCTATATCCCTCCTGAATCCCATTCTTCCTCCCCCCTTCTTATTTGATCCTTCCATTTCAGTCAACCCCCATCCATCCATAACTATTTATTCTAATACCCCTTTCTAGTGTGATTCAACCCTCTCCCAAGTACCTTACTCTATACCTAGCCTCTGTGGTTATATGAACTGTAACCTGCTTATTGAATACTTCATAGCTAACATCCATATTTATCTTTCGGGGTCTGGGTTATCTCACGCAGGGTGATTTTTTTTGAGCTCTATCAATTTACCTGCAAATTTTATTTTTTTTTTAAAGAGTAAGTATTACTCCATTGTGTAAATGTACCACACTTTCTTTATTCTCTATTGACAGACACCTAGGCTGTTTTTAATTTCTGGAATGACTTGAATAAGTCTCTATAGTATGATGAAGGATCCTTCTCTCATATGCCTAAGAGTGGTATAGCTAGATCTTGAGGTAGATCACTTCCAGACTTCTTAAAGAATCACCAAATTAATTTCCATAGTAGCTGTACAAGTTTACATTCCCATCAGCAATGGGTAAGTCGCCCTTACTCTACATCCTTGCCAACAACATGAGTGAGAGATTTTATGGATCTTGGCCATGTTGACTAGTGTAAGATGAAATCTCAAAGTAGTTTTGATTTGAATTTTACTGATGACTAAGAATGTTAAACATTTCTTTAAGTGCTTCTCAGCGATTTGTATTTCCTCTCTTGAGAATTCTCTGTTTACATGTGTATCTCATTTAAAAATTGTCTTGTCTGTTTTCTTTTTTTTTCTTTTTTTTGAATTTATTTTATTTTATTTTACAATATAATTCAACTTTACATATCAGCCATAGATTCCCCCATTCCCCCCCCTCCCGCCCCCCCCCCCCCCCCCCCCCATTTCCTTTCCTCCAGGGCAAAGACTCCCCCGAGGATTGAGATCAACCTGGTGGACTCAGTCCAGGCAGGTCTAGTCCCCTCCTCCCAGGCCGAGCCAAGCAACCCTGCTAAGCCCCGGGTTTCAAATACAGCCAATTTATGCACTGAGCACAGGACCCGGTCCAAATGCCTGGATGTCTCCCAGACAGATCAAGCTAATCAACTGTCTCACCCATTCAGAGGGCCTGATCCAGTTGGGGGTCCCTCAGCCATTGGTTCACAGTTCATGTGTTTCCATTCGTTTGGCCACTCGTCCCTGTATAACATCCATCCCTGGTCCCACCAACTCTTGCTCACATAAACCCTCCTCCTTCTCGCTGATTGGACTCCCGGAGCTCCACCCGGGACCTGACCGTGGATATCTGCATCCAGTTATCTCAGTCACTGGATGGGGTTTCTAGCACGACAATTAGGGTGTTTGGCCATCCTATCACCAGGGTAGGTCAGTTCGGGCTATTTCTTGACTGTTGCCAGCAGTCTATTGTGGGGGCATCATTGTGGATTTCTGTGGGCCTCTCTAGCACTTTGCTTCTTCCTATTCTCATGTGGTCTTCATTTGCCATGAACATTCCTTGTGTTCCCTCTCTGTTCTTGATCCAGTTGGGATCTCCCGCTCCTCCAAGTTCTTTTTCTCTCACCCCTCTCCCCTCATTACCCACACTCATGTCCAGACTATTCATGTAGATCTCATCCATTTCTCTGTCATTGGGCGATCCCTATGTCTTTCTTGGAGTCCTGTTTTCCAGGTAGCCTCCCTGGTGTTGTGAGTAGCCGTCCAGTCATCCTTGTTCCACAACTAGTAATCTCCTATGAGTGGGTACATACCATGTTTGTCTTTCTGAGTCTAGGTTACCTCACTCAGGAGGATTTTTTCTAGATCCCTCCATTTGCCTGCAAACCTCATGATGTCATTGTTTTTCTCTGCTGAGTAATATTCCATTGTGTATATGTACCACAGTTTATTTATCCATTCTTCGGTTGAAGGGCATCTAGGTTGTTTCCAGGTTCTGGCTATTACAAATAATGCTGATATGAACATATCTGAGCAAGTGCCCTTGTGGTATCATTCCTTGTGTATATGCCCAAGAGTGGTATAGCTGGATCTTGGGGGAGATTGATTCCCAATTTTCTAAGAAAGCGCCATATTGATTTCCAAAGTGGCTGTACCAGCTTGCATTCCCACCAGCAGTGGAGGAGCGTTCCCCTAGCTCCACATCCTCTCCAGCACAAGGTGTCCTCAGTGTTTTTGATTTTAGCCAATCTGACTGGGGTAAGGTGATATCTCAGAGTTGTTTTGATTTGCATTTCCCTAATGATTAGGGATGTTGAGCAATTCCTTAAATGTCTTTCAGCCATTTGTGTTTCCTCTGCTGAGAAGTCTCTGTTTAGTTCTATAGCCCATTTCTTTTTTTTTTTTTTTTTTGGCACTTCATCTTTTATTTTATTTTATTTTATTTTTACTTTTATTGATTTTTTGTGGATTTCACATCATACATTCCAATCCCACTTATCTCCCTGTCCCAATGTGACCATCCCCCCTCCCCCCAAAACAAAACAAAATTTAAAAGAAAAACCAAAAACCAAACAAACAAACAAAAAATAAATGCGAAGAAACACATTCTGGAAGCTGCGGTGTGACAGTGAGTCCCACAGTTTACCTATTAGTCCATCCATTTTTTTAATTAGTCTGATTGTTCTTTATTTTATATCTAGAATCCACTTATGAGTGAGTACATACCATGATTGTCTTTCTGGGATTGGGTTACCTCACTCAGGATGATATTTTCTAGTTCCATCCATTTGCCTGCAAATTTCATGCTTTCATTATTTTTTTTCTGCTGAGTAGTACTCCATTGTGTATATGTACCACATTTTTTTAATCCATTCTTCAGTTGACGGGCATCTAGGTTGTTTCCAGGTTCTGGCTATTACAAATAGTGCTGCTATGAACATAGCTGAGCATGTATCTTTGTGGTATGAATCAGCATCCTTTGGGTATATGCCCAAGAGTGGTATTGCTGGGTCTTGAGGTAGTTCAATTCCTAGTTTTCTGAGAAACCGCCATACTGATTTCCACAGTGGTTGTACAAGCTCGCATTCCCACCAACAGTGGAGGAGTGTTCCCTTTGCTCCACATCCTCTCCAACATTGCCTGTCATTGGTGTTTTTGATTGTAGCCATTCTGACAGGTGTAAGGTGGTATCTCAGAGTCGTTTTGATTTGCATTTCTCTGATGATTAAGGATTTTGAGCATTTCTTTAGATGTCTTTCAGCCATTTGTAATTCTTGTTTTGTGAATTCTCTGTTTAGCTCTTTTGCCCATTTTTTAATGGATTGTTTAGTATTTTGTTGTCTAGTTTCTTGAGTTCTTTATATACTGTGGAGATCAGTCCTCTGTCAGATGTGGGGTTGGTGAAGATCTTTTCCCATTCTGTTGGCTGTCTTTTTGTCTTATTGACTGTGTCTTTCGCCTTGCAAAAACTTCTCAATTTCGTGAGGTCCCATTTATTAATTGTTGTGCTCAGTGTTTGTGCTGTTGGTGTTTTATTTAGGAAGTGGTCTCCTGTGCCAATGCGTTCAAGAGTACTTCCTACTTTCTCTTCTATTAAGTTTAGTGTAACTGGATTTATGTTGAGGTCTTTGATCCACTTGGATTTGAGTTTTGTGCGTGGTGACAGATATGGATCTATTTGTAATCTTTTACATATTGACATCCAGTTATGCCAGCACCATTTGTTGAAGAGGCTTTCTTTTTTCCATTGTATAGTTTTGGCTTC
This sequence comes from Peromyscus attwateri, assembly GCA_902168425.1. Lineage (NCBI taxonomy): Eukaryota > Metazoa > Chordata > Mammalia > Rodentia > Cricetidae > Peromyscus > Peromyscus attwateri. Next base: position 28,354 of record CABHPP010111512.1, on the reverse strand, counting down.
TTTGTCAAAAATCAGGTGTTCGTATGTGCATGGATTAATGTCAGGGTCTTCAATTCGATTCCATTGGTCCGTAGGTCGGTTTTTATACCAGTACCAAGCTGTTTTTATTACTATAGCTCTATAGTAGAGCTTGAGGTCAGGGATGGTGATGCCTCCAGAGGTTGCCTTATCATATAGGATTTTTTTTTAGCTATCCTGGGTCTTTTGTTTTTCCATATGAAGTTGAGTGTTTTTCTTTCCAAGTCTGTGAAGAATTGTGTCGGGATTTTGATGGGGATTGCATTGAATCTGTAGATTGCTTTTGGTAGGATTGCCATTTTTACTATGTTAATCCTACCTATCCATGAGCATGGGATGTCCTTCCATTTCCTGATATCCTCTTCAATTTCTTTCTTTAGAGATTTAAAGTTCTTATCAAAAAGGTCCTTCACTTGTTTAGTTAGTGTTATCCCAAGGTATTTTATATTATTTGTGGCTATTGTAAATGGTGATGTTTCTCTGACTTCTTTCTCAGCCCTTTTATCATTTGTGTATAGGAGGGCTACTGATTTTTTTGAGTTGATCTTGTATCCTGATACTTTACTGAAGGAGTTTATCAGCTGTAGGAGTTCCCTGGTTGAATTTTTGGGGTCACTTATGTATACTATCATATCATCTGCAAATAGTGAAAGTCTGACTTCTTCCTTTCCAATTTGTATCCCTTTGATCTCCTTTTGTTGTCTTATTGCTCTAGCTAGAACTTCTAGTACTATATTGAATAAATATGGGGAGAGTGGACAGCCTTGTCTTGTTCCTGAATTTAGTGGTATCGCTTTGAGTTTCTCTCCGTTTAGTTTGATGTTGGCTGTTGGCTTGCTGTAAATTGCCTTTATTATGTTTAGGATTGTTCCTTGTATTCCTGATCTCTCTAAGACTTTTATCATGAAGGGGTGTTGGATTTTGTCAAAGGCTTTTTCAGCATCTAATGAGATGATCATGTGGTTTTTTTCTTTCAGTTTGTTTATATGGTGTATTACATTGACAGATTTTCGTATGTTGAACCATCCTTGCATCCCTGGGATGAATCCTACTTGGTCGTGATGGATAATTTTTTTTGATGTATTCTTGGATTCGTTTTGCCAATATTTTGTTGAGTATTTTTGCATCAATATTCATGAGGGAGATTGGTCTGTAATTCTCTTTCTTTGTTGCATCTTTTTGTGGTTTGGGTAACAGGGTAATTGTAGCCTCATAAAAAGAGTTTGGTAGTGTTCCTTCTGTTTCTATTGTGTGGAATAATTTGAAGAGTATAGGTATTAGTTCTTCTTTGAAAGTCCGGTAGAATTCTGCACTGAAACCGTCTGGTCCTGGGCTTTTTTTGGTTGGGAGACTTTTGATGACTGTTTCTATTTCTTTAGGGGTTATTGGTCTATTTAGGTGGTTTATCTGGTCTTGATTTAATTTTGGTATGTGGTATTTATCCAGAAAATTGTCCATTTCTTCCAGATTTTCCATTTTTGTCGAGTACAAGTTTTTGAAGTATGATCTGATGATTCTCTGGATTTCCTCATTGTCTGTTGTTATGTCTCCCTTTTCATTTCTGATTTTGTTAATTTGGATGTTCTCTCTTTGCTTTTTGGTTAATTTGGCTAGAGGTTTGTCTATCTTGTTGATTTTTTCAAAGAACCAACTCTTTGTTTCATTGATTTTTTGTATTGTTCTCTTGTTTTCTATTTCGTTGATTTCAGCCCTCAGTTTGATTATTTCCTGGCGTCTGTTTCTCCTGGGTGAGTTTGTTTCTTTTTGTTCTAGAGCTTTCAGTTGTGCTGTTAATTCATTGATATGGGATTGCTCCATCTTCTTTATGTGTGCATTTAGAGCTATGAATTTTCCTCTTAGCACTGCTTTCATAGTGTCCCATAGGTTTGGGTATGTTGTTCTTTCATTTTCATTGAATTCTAGGAAATCTTTAATTTCTTTCTTTATTTCTTCCTTGACCCATTGATGTTTCAGGTGGGTATTATTCAGTTTCCATGAGTTTGTAGGTTTTCTATAATTTTTGTTGTTGTTGAAGTCTAACTTTAGAGCATGGTGGTCCGATAAGATACAGGAGGTTATTCCAATTTTTTTGTATCTGTTGAGATTTGTTTTGTGACCAAGCATGTGGTCAATTTTTGAGAAGGTTCCATGGGGTGCTGAGAAGAAGGTATATTCTTTTGTGTTAGGGTGGAATGTTCTGTAGATATCTATTAAGTCCATTTGAGACATAACATCTGTTAGGTCTTTTATTTCTTTGTTAAGTTTCAGTCTTGTAGATCTGTCTTTTGGTGAGAGTGGTGTGTTGAAATCTCCCACTCCTAATGTGTGGGGTTTGATGTGCGTTTTAAGCTTTAGTAGTGTTTCTTTTATGAATGTGGGTGCCTTTGTATTTGGGGCATAAATGTTCAGAATTGAGACTTCATCTTGGTGGATTTTTCCTGTGATAAATATGTAATGTCCATCCTGATCTCTTTTGATTGATTTTAGTTTGAAGTCTATTTTATTAGATATTAGGATTGCTACACCAGCTTGTTTCTTAGGTCCATTTGCTTGGAAAGCCTTTTCCCAGCCCTTTACTCTGAGGTAGTGTCTGTCTTTGAGGTTAAGGTGTGTTTCTTGTATGCAGCAGATGGATGGATCCTGTTTTCTTATCCATTCTGTTAGTCTGTGTCTTTTTATAGGTGAGTTGAGACCATTGATATTGATGGATATTAATGACCAGTGATTGTTATTTCCTGTTATTTTTTTGTGGTCGTGTTATGTTGTCCTTCTTTGGTGTTTGTTGGTGTGGGTTTATCTATTTCCTGAGTTTTCATGGGTGAGTTTAGTTTCTTTGGGTTGGAATTTTCCTTCTAGTGCTTTCTGTAGGGCTGGGTTTGTGGATAAGTATTCTTTAAATCTGGCTTTGTCTTGGAATGTCTTGTTCACTCCGTCTATGATGATTGAAAGTTTTGCAGGGTATATTAGTCTAGGCTGGCATCCATGGTCTCTTAGTGTCTGCATTACATCTGTCCATGTTCTTCTGGCTTTCAAAATCTTCAAGTTGGTATTCTTCTCCTTCTTCTATCCCTATTATTCGCAGGTTTGGTCTTTTCATGGTGTCCCAGATTTCTTGGACATTTTGGCTCATGACTTTGTTGGCTTTAGTGTTTTCTTTGACTGATGAATCTATTTCATCTACCGTATCTTCAACGCCAAAGATCCTCTCTTCCATCTCTTGCATTCTGTTGGTTATACTTGCATCTGAAGTTCCTGATTGTTTACTTAGATTTTCTATTTCCAGCATTCCCTCTGTGTCTTCTTCATTTTTTCTATTTCCCTTTTCAGGTCTTGGACTGTTTCCTCCATTTGTTTCATTGCTTTTTCATGTTTTTCTTTCAGTGCTTTATTGTTTTCTTCCAGGACTTTATTTTTTTCTTCTACTTTAATTGTCCTTTCCTCTAGGTTTTTACAGTGCTCTTGCAATTTTTTTTGTATTTTCCTCTATATAAGCCTCTACCTTCTTCATGATGTTATTCATAAGGCTGTTTTCTTCTGCTTCCTCCAATTTGTGATGATCAGCTCTAGATGTTGGAGGAGGGCTAGGTTCTGGTGATGCTGGATTGCTCTTCATTTTGTTGTATGTACTTCTGCCTTGACGTCTGCCCATCTCCTTGTGTTCGATCTTGGTCTTATCAGCACACTTTGTCCAGAAGCTTGTCTGTTTTTTTGATGTCCAGCTTTTTGAGTTCTTCATATATTTTAGATATTATCCCTCTGTCAATTGTGTAGTTGGTAAAAATCATTTATTTTTTCATCTTGCCACTTTGTCCAAGTGAATGTGTCCTTTGTCATACAGAAGCTTTTAAGTTTCATGAGGTATCATTTATTAACTACTGTTCTTAGTATCTATGCTATTGGAGTTCAAGACTTTCCAATGAATTCAAGACTTTCTTTTCTATCATATTCAGTCTACCTGGTCTTATGTTGAGGTCTTTGATCCATTTGGAGTTGAACTTTGTGCAGCATGGTAGGTATGGGTCTATTTGTATTCTTCTACATGCAGCCATCAAGTTTGATCAGCATCCTTTTTTAAAGATGCTTTCCTTTTGCCAGTGCATATTTCTAGCTTCTTTATAAAAAAAATCAGCTATCCATAGGTGTGTGGGCTTATTCCTGGGACTTTAATTCAACTCCATGGATCAGTGTGTCTGTTTTTATTACTATAGCTCTGTAGTACAATATGAAAATATGGATGGTGTCAACAGTTATTTTATTATTTAGGATTGTTTTTTCTATTCTGGGTTTTTGTGTTTTTTTTTTTTTTTCTTTTTCGAGACAGGGTTTCTCTGTGTAGCTTTGCGCCTTTCCTGGCCTGGAACTCACTTGGTAGTCCAGGCTGGCCTGGAACTCACAGAGATCCACCTGGCTCTGCCTCCCGAGTGCTGGGATTAAAGACGTGTACCACCACCGCCCGACGGTTTTTGGGTTTCTATATGAACCTGAAACTGTCATTTAAAGTTTTGTAAAGAACTGTGTTGGTGGTAACTGGGGCTGCAGATTAAGATGAATGTCAATTTTGTTCCCAATATCTCAGAGACTCAATTCTCATACTATGCAAATACAAGGCTCTTTCCCTTATAAGTCCTTGGAGATAGAGAGTAGAGGTCCAATTCTGGGTCTCTGGTACCTTTAAGAATAATGTTATGGTTGCATGTTTAAAGCAGTGATGGTCTCCTATTAGTGTGTATTCAGTTTGGCCTCGGGTTTGAATTACATATTCTGTCTTTCTGAGTTATGCAGTTTTCAAAGAAGTATTCAGACTCTGGCACTGTTTTGTCAACTTTGCCGTCTCCTTAGGGTAAAGGGACTTCTATGCTTGGGTTCCAGATTTCACGTAGATTTTTGCCATAATGTTTTCATATCATTTTATCATCAGTCTGATATTTTTAGGAAGATGGTTTTAGATGGACATCTGGCATTCTTAGTTGTTTTCCATCAGAGACTTACTCTGAAGAATGCCTTCTGCCATATTACCACAAGAGGAATCTTTGCTGAGTCCTCTAAGAGAAAAGGTGTGGGTGGTGACTGACTGGTGGGATTCTTTTGGTTGAAAAACAAGACATGGGCTAGAAAGATCTTGCAGAGGACTCAAGTTTGGTTGTCAACATCCACTTTGGGATACTCACAGTTGCATGTAACTCTAGTTCCAGATGATCTGATACCCACTTCAGCAGGCATTATATTCAAGTTCACATACCCTTACATAGTCATATACACAGACACATAATTTAAAATAAAATAAATTTTAAAAAAGAATGCACAGTGTTGTGTAATATTATGTTTATGCTGTAGAACATTTGTTTTAATGATGCAAAGATGTGTTGCATTCTTTTATGTTGCATTTGTTTAACTCTGTGAAGCTGTGTTACTTTGTCTCTCTAAAACACCTAATTGCTCTAATAAAGAGCTAAATGGCCAATAGCTAGGGAAGAGAAAGGATAGGTTGGGATGGCAGGCAGAGAGAATAAGTAGGAGAAATCTGGGAAGACAAGATTGCAGAGTGAGAAAAGGAGAAGAGGAGAATGCCAGGGGCCAATCACACAGCCATACAGCCAGACATGGAATAAGCAGGAAAGAAAAGATATACAAAAATAGAAAAAGGAGAAAGCCCAGAGACAAAAGGTAGATGGGATAACTTAAGTTAAGAAAAACTGGCTAGAAAGCTGGGCAGTGGTGGCACATGTCTTTAATGCCAGTACTCGGGAGGCAGAAGCAGGTGGATCTCTGTGAGTTCAAGGCCAGCTTGGTCTACAGAGTGAGTTCCAGGAAAAGGCTCCAAAGCTACACAGAGAAACCCTGCCTCAAAAAACCAATAAAAAAAAAGAAAGATAGAAAACAAAGCTGGCTAGAAATAAGCCAAGCTAAGCTCTGGCATTCATATGTCTCCATGTGTGTATTTATTTGGGAGCTGGGTGGTAGGCTCCCAAAGAATAAGAGCCAAAAGAGTAACACAAACAAACAAACAAACAAACAAACACACAAAAAACCAACAACAGTATAGCCCATGCTAGCTTATACAATATCTGGCATTGTAAATAAAAATGGGTCTTGGGTAAGCCTTATATATTTTTATTGGAGATCTGTTTTATTCTTTACTGATTCTTTAAAAATTCTGCCATTTTTTGGTGTGACAATCATACCACATAGCTAAGAACTGCACTTGTTAGTGTTCACCCAAGTATGTAGAAATCATAGGAATGAAATAATCTGACTTTGCTGTTTTAAATCAGAAACCTTTACTTCTTGGTGTGTTGAATGGTACTTATCCTGATTCTTTTTAAATTGTGCATTATTATGAAGGGATTGATTTCCTAATTGCTGACTTTACTCTCAATATTCTTCAACTTAGCACAGATCTGGGAAATTTGAGGGTGAAGAATCCAATTCTGAATGTTTTGTTCTAAAAATACCTATGAAAGGCCAATGAGATGGCTCTGTGGATAAGGACCACTAGGCCTGATGACTCAAGTTCAATCCCCAGAACTCACAGGGTAGAAGGCAAGAACCAACTCCTGCAAGCTCTTCTCTGTTCTCCACTCAAATTCTGTGGGATATGCAGGACACACACACACACACACACACACACACACACACACACACACTGATGATAAAAATAAAATACACAAACATCTCTTAAATGAAGGAAGAAATAAAGAAGTAGAGGGGGTACACAAATTTTCCTTTCTGTGGTTTATACTTGAAGATTGGTTTTGATAGGAAATGAAAACTTCCTGAAAAAGGCCAATAAGGTATGTTATCTTTACTTATAAATATAATAGTACATTTTGAAATGTTCAGGAAATTATAAAGTTTTGATGTATATGCATGACTTTCACTATTTCTGAATATTTAAAATCACATCTATTGACTGCTTGTTGTAGGGGTGGTGTTCACCATATTGTGCATGTAGAGATTAGAGAACAACTTGATGCATTGCTGTTCACCCAGGACTAGTTCCTTATTTAACAAGGAATTATCAGAGAACTTAGAATTACATGCTAGGAATGTCAGATGTGTGAAGAGAGTGTTTGTGGAAGTAGGGAGAATTGCAGGAGCCACAGAGGAAATGAGGAGGAAAACAATGATAGTCAACATGGCGTTCTGAGTCCCAGAGCCTGTGTGTCACCAGTACTCAGTGTCAGGCTTCCCCTCTGGTAACTCTGTGTTCTCATTTGTAAAATATTATATTGAACTTGATAACTTCTAAGACCCCTTCTGGCACTGCCATTCTGAAATCTCATTATTACTGCTTTAAATACCAAAACATTCCTTAATAGGAGAGAAATTAAAAGCCTTAACCTTTGGCTGTTAATATTATCTACACCAACATTTAATGGCTGGAGATGAATAACTGATGAGAAAGACCACAGCGAGGGATGTCAGAAGAAGTGACAGGTGTTTCTCCCTCAGGTGACACTGGGAGGAAAATGCGGGAATCTTTCATACCATTTGAAAGATAATGAAATAGAGAGATGATTTCTGTAGGCTTTCATTTGGAGAAAATGTAATAAAAAGTCATATTATCTTTTTTCAATGCTCAGATATGCTCCTCCTCCATTTGAGTATTGTAAAGGTGAAAGTGAAATTGAAGAGTATTGGCTGACATAGGGAGGAAACCAACCATTGGCTATTATTGTTCAGTGTTTGCCCCTTAATGAATTTCTAGAAATGTTCAATGGGGTTAACGTAACTATAGCTCATTGAAAATTTATGCACTGTGTTCAGACATCCTTCTGGGCAGTGTGGTTCCCTATAACCATAATTCTATGCTGTGAGGGATGCTAGAAAGACAGATGACATACTCTAAATCCTAACCAGACACTTGTGCTCCCTCATGGTGAAATTGTGGACCATGGAGCTTTCTTGGGCCCCAGGCACCTCACCCTTGGAAAACACCATTTAAAGTCTCATTCATAGCAAATTTTTTGGCCTTGGTATCATGGTTTTGTAGAAGTTGTCAAATGTCTACAGACTTTTGGAAGGAGAAATAGGTTCTTCTCTCCTATTACTGATTTCTGTTTTCTGATAAACTTTGAAACACAGGGACACTAAAGCAGCAGGTTTGTGCACCTTAGTGGCCATTGGCACCTGCAGAGGCTATTCATGGCCTTTGAGATTTTTGTTTCCTTTTTTTTTTCTTCTTAAATTCAGGTATCAGATGACTACACAAGCTCTGTTTATCCATCAAGGATTCCTATGATTTCTCTTCTAAGTCTGTGAAGGTCTTTGCATCTCCATTCACAATTTGGTTCCTCAATGATACTACTACAAGATCAGTGAAAGTGTTGATCTCAAAAGTTTGCAAGAGCTGGATGGTGGTGGCACACCTTTAATCCCAGCACTTGGGAGGCAGAGCCAGATGTATCTCCTTGAGTTCAAGGCAAGCCTAGTCTACAGAGCGAGATCCAGGACAGGCACCAAAACTACCCAGAGAAACCCTGTCTCTAAAAACAAAAAAACAAAAAAAAAAGCAAAAAAACACAACAACAACAAAAGTTTGCAAGATGTGTGCTGTGGGATAATGCCCTTATACACTGGTTTAATAAAATGCTGATTGGCCAGTAGCCAGGCAGGAAGTATAGGTGGGGCGAGCAGACAAGGAGTATTCTGGGAAGAGGAAGAGCAGAGTCAGGAGTCACCAGCCAGACACAAGGAAGCAAGATGACAAGGAAGAACTGAGAAAAGGTACCAAGCCACATGGCTAAACAAAAATAAGAATTATGGATTAATTTAAGTGTAAGAGCTAGTCAGTAATAAGTCTGAGCTAATGGCCATACAGTTCATAATTAATATAAGCCTCTGTGTGTTTATTTGGGTCTGAGTGGCTTCAGGGCCAGGCAGGACACAGGAAAATTTCCAGCTACATTTGGCGCTCAATGTGGTGCTCTCGAATTTCCATAAAATCCTTTAGAAATTCGTCTACAGATGTGTTCATATTGAAATAACTAATAGATTACAGGAAAGGGGGTTTTGAGATGTTGCCCAGACAGCTTTGGTTCACTTGCTGATTCAACTGTTTCTTAGCTGTGTGATTTATATAAAGGTATCACTAAGTTTCTTTTTTTCCCCCTTGCGAAATAATGGAAAGTGACTAATGACAATTAAGGAAGTCAATATATGATAACTACTAACTGAAAATCATCATTGCTATAGAAGTGTTGACTAATGATGTGGGCTGGATTTTGTTCCTTTAAAATTAATATATTGAAGTCTGAACCCCAACTGCAATATTATTTAAAGATAGTTGCTTTTGGCAGGTAGTTTATATGTCATCATGATAGTAAACTCCCCCCTCTCCAGCGAACCATGCACTGGGATTTTCAAATCTTGTAATGTAGAGCAAGGGCCTCCAGTAGTGGGAAATAATCAACTTTGCTATCTTTTTTTTTTTTTTCCATATCCCAGAGCTCCACCTGGGGCTTGGCCATGGATCTCTGCATCTGGTTCCCTCAGTCATTGGATGAGGTTTCTAGCATGACAGTTAGGGTGTTTGGTCATCCTATCACCAGAGTAGGTCAGTTCGGGCTGTCTCTCAACCATTGACAGTAGTCTATTGTGGGGGTATCCTTGTGGATTTCTGTGGACCTCTCTAGCACCCTGCTTCTTCCTATTCTCATGTGGTCTCCATTTACCATGGTCTCTTATTCCTTGTTCTCCCCCTCTGTTCTTGATCCAGCTGGGATCTCCTGTTCCCCCAAGCTCTCTTTCCTCTATCTTTGTAAGGATTATCCAGTTCTCCACACTTGCCCAAACCACCAATGCTGAGGGAGAAAAATAATCCATCCTAGTCCACACACATAAAGTTCTGATTTTCCAGACTCATTCAAATTCTGGGTCAGGATACCCCAACACACACACACACAACTGGGTCTATCTCTCTATCTCTTTATCTCCTGCTCTCTTTATCCCCCCCTCTGTCTCTGTCTCTTTGTCTATCTGCCTCTCTGTCTCTCTCTCTCTCTCTCTCTCTCTCTCTCTCTCTCTATATATATATATATATATATATATATATATATATATACACACACACATATATATATGTGTATATATATGTATGTATATATATAGATAGATATAGATATAGATAGATAGATATAGATATATATCATAGCATATGCATAGAAGTCAGAAGACTAATTTGTGGAGTTAATTCTCTCCATTCTCTCCTTCCACCTTTCCATGGCTCTAGGATCAAACTTAGATTGCCAGGACTGAGTAGTAATCACCTTTGTCCATGGAGCAATCTTACTGAACTCACTACTAATGGTTATAAGAGATTAGGAAAGGGTGAGATACCTAGGAAGTTTCCTCCTGAGATATCATTTTAATTCTATACTGAAAAATTTAAGAACATATAAAACAAGTCTCCCTCAGATATCTTTAACAATATCGAACTATTACGGGCTGGAGAGATGGCTCAACAGTTAAGAGTACATACTGCTTTTGCTGAAGAATAGAGTTTGCTTTTCAGCACCCAAGTCAGGTCAGGCTGCTCAGTCACCTGTAACTCCAGCTCTAGGTGATCTTCTGCCCTCTTCTGGTCTCTACAGGTACTGCATTCGTATGCAACCCCCAACACCACACGCGCACACACACAGAGTTAAAATTAATAATAAACCCTTAAAAACAATATTCAACTGACAATGAATATATGAGCTTTATAGATATTCTGGGTTGTTGGTAGTAGATAAATTCATACATGAATTTTACCTGTTTTTGTATATTTTTATAAATATAACCAAACTCTCAATAAATAAAGCCCTATCGCTAAAGCTACTTGGGACTCCTCATTTGCAAAAATCCTAAAGGGTATAAGAATGAAGCACAATAGAGAATTATGAAAGAGCTGAGGCCCAAGTTTGCAGGCTTAGATGACAGTTGAGATAAGCTAACCAGCAGGACAAAGTTGGGAGCTGAGGAAATTTCACAGTCCCTTGCTTCCCAAAAAAGTAATTTGCTCTCCTCAGAGGATGAACTTTTGGGTAGTCCAACACTTCTAATGAGGGGAGCACACACAGTCCTCAGGCAGATGGTTTTTCCAATTTGGCAAGTGCTGAGAGCACTTACCCAAATTAGAGTAAGCAGCTGCCAGCTGCTCGTTTTTACCCATTCTCTCTAGACACTGCTGCTAACTCCTACACCCAAGAAAGTGAAGAGCCAACATATTACACATCACCAACACCCAGTCCTCCAGTCCAGACACTAAGCAGAGAATTGAAAGTATCCAGGGAACACAGAGAAGAGTCAAGTAGCATCCTACAACATTTTTTCTAGGGCAATAATAACAATCATAATGGGACAGAGAGATTACACTGCATTTGTGAGCACTTGCAACTATTACAGAGGACCTAAGTTTGATTCCCAGCAGCCAGTGATGGCTCACAACCATCTGTAACTCCAGCTTCAGGGATTTGGTGCCCCCCTTTTTCTTGCCTTTTTAGACACCAGGCACACACTCAACAAACTTACATATATACAGGCAAAATACTCATGAACCTAAAATAAAATAAATCTTAAATATAATAGTCATTACTTCTTTTTATTCACAGGTGAATAAAAAGTACAGACATCTTAGGCTTGTATCTCTGAAATTATTGTACCAACCAAACCATCAACCAGTTTACCAGCAAAGAAATCAACCAAGAATATCGGTAGAAGTGAAAATCAAATAAGAAATGTGCATTAAATTAAAGAAATAGAGAAGAAGCCCACGTGTCTACAAAGCTATATTCCTCTCTATGGGCACCAAAATGACTCAATTGAGCTAACTCACATTGTTGATGAAATTTAGCTCCCCACGGTTAAGGATCTCTTCTTCTTTGCTGTCTGAAGCTGGGCATTGGGTTCAGCTTCTGAAAGACAGCTACTTCCATGGCTAATGCCCCCTCTGTTTCAACACCTGTAGTAATAGCTATAATCCTTATCAATCTTAAGTGTCTATGGCTTTGTCTTCTGCATCATACTGCCTCTCTCCTGCCATGTGTCACTGCCTGGCTTTGTCTTCCTCTTCAGATTTTGAGGGCTTGTGAATACGTTGGGCCTAACCAGACAGTCCAAAATAATGTATTTCTTTTAAGGTCAGTTGATTAAAAATCTTAATTATATTTCCAAAGCTCTGTTTGCTACACCATCTAAATTAGTGTGAGATTGAAACAAGGGAATGGGAATATTGGGTTGAAAATCTTTAGAAATATTGGTAAATCAAAACTTGCTCATTTATTCCTTCAGCACAAAGGCTGAAAATCCCAGACTGTCTCAGATGAACGCCTATTGAAAGTAGGGTGCAATAATGAGAATCACTGACCTCTTACAAATGTGAACGCTGAAATGAATTGGAGTGTTTAAATACCAGTTTCACTTGGAACCACAAATCACAGTTGCCAGCTATGCAGTTTAAAAAAAATAAATCAATACATTCTTGGAGTGATGATAAGTTAGAAGGGTCATAAATTGCATGCATGCCTTACGAGAAATGAATGGGAAGCCTTGCCCAGTATATTGACTGTTTTCTCTTTGAAATGTAGCCATAAATTATGACAGTCCCTTGTGCAGAGGAAGTCAGATTTATGGTGCTGATTGGAAGAAACTGGTACAAGCTTTTATTAAACATTGACTTGGGGCCAGGCACCAGTGAGGCATTTTCACAGTCACAATGTCTTATAACTTTATGTAAGTGTAGAGTATGTGGATATATGTTTTCCTATGTTTTGCATCATGAGAACCAAAGGAGGCTAGGAGGAAAGGTTTAGTGATCATGAAGTTGATCACCCCAGGAGCCTAGGCTGCTGAGGTAATCCATATCATGAAAAGAGGAAACAGTGGTGTTTGTCCTTTCAGTTACTAGACAGACACTTTTTAATTTCTCTGATCTATCATTTATCCATCAAACATCTATCAATATATTGATCTATATTTCTATCATCTAGATATGTATTTATCCAACTATTACCTATATGCCCATCTAAGAAGAATCTAAACTAGACCTTCTTCATTAAGTACACCAAGGTTATAAATCAATATGTTTGAGGAAAAAATAACATCAAGTAGTCTATGCTAAAACCATAAGTTTCTGTACTTCTGCTAAGTTAGTTTGGCTAGATAGGCAATGACAACATTGTTAGTATTGTGAGAACAAGCAAACTAAAAGATACCCATGTGCTAATTCATCATAAATATGAGGGACCTTAGAAATGTAATGACTACAATTGATAAGGAGCATTATCATGCAGCTTCTGGTTGTGTCCAATCTAACATAAATTATTAAAACTGTATTTTTATACCTAAATGAAAGAACACACACACACACACACACACACACACACACACACACACACACAAACACACATTTCCACTTGGATAAGATACACCAGATCTTCATTAGTGTGGAAGTATAGCTTTCTAATTTCTCTTACCAGAACCATGTGCTCAGAAGCATGTACCACAGCTTTAACTCAGAAACCACTGTGTACAACATGTTTCCTAAGTGCCTTAAAAATACTTTTTAAATATAATCATTGTTTTATACAACATCTTTCCACACTTGTTTGTTTTCACTGTAAAATAGTATTATACCACCTCTACTGTAGAGGCACAGTTCTGTCCCTTTACCTTGCCAGGCTCATAGCTCCTTCATATATGAGCTTAGTTGCTTGCTGCCTGTTACCCTTTCTCAGTTTTTGAAGGATTCCTGCATTCTGTTTTGTAGCTTCCAGATCTCAGACAGGAAGAGGTGCATAGAATCTTTCTCTATGACTTTTCCTTCTACCATGTCTGCCATCCTTTTCTACTTTCTTCTGCTGTTCAGCCTTCTATGCTGTATTCAATCTCTTAGATAATTGATTAGACTGGGCTAATCTAATCTAGAAACTGTTTGACAAAGTGCCTTTTTAGTGTCCATTATGTTAGGTATATCTGTAAAGTTCCTTTTATCATTTTAACCAATGATTTAACCACGTGTACCTAGAGTTTGTACTTTTGAGGAATTAGGACATGAATGTTTTGACTTTCTGTATTTCCCCCACACCAGCAACGTCTCACCCTGTCTTAACTGAACTGATCAACTACTGAAAGGAAGTATAAACATTTGTGGCTTTAATGTATATTACTTAGTATTCCTTTCTCCAAACATATTGCTGCATAATATTGATGTAATTGATAGGGAGGATCTGGCTTAGATCTTTTTGGAAGTGCCATGTAATATACTGTTATATTACCTTTTAATCCAAGTATTCTGATTTCCAGAACACAACTGGTTCAAAGAGGGCAAATCTGGATTTCAATGACTAAAGATTCCATATATTTATTCTCTTCTTCTGATGTGTGTATGTATTATTTCCATTCCTTTTCCATTATTAATAATCTTTCAGTGAATGACCTTCAACATAATTAATTAATTTTGGATGTATGTAATCACATTTCTGGAATAGGTATTGGGAAGGAAAATTCTAGGGCAACAGGAGCATACATTTTTAATTTTCATAAATATGATAAAATTGCCATACAGAAGAGCAAGTATGACATCAATTTATCTGCCCTCTTTTCATGTATAAGAATTCTATTTTCCTGCAGTCCTGCTCACACAGTTTGTAATTAGACCTCTAGACCTTTCCCAGTCTGACAGAGTCAGCATAGTTTTATGTGAATTAATAGAGTATTTTCTAGTAAGTTACAGGTGTATAGTAAAACAGAGCAGAAAAATAGAATATTTCCATATGATGCAGTGTGACTTAATTTGCAATTGTTATACATTAGGAAATTTATTATATAGCTATTATAATAACTTGACCAGAATTTTATATGTTTAAAAGAATATATTTCCCTTATTGTCAACCATATGATCACATTCCTTACAATTTTTTTTGTTGAGTTCCTGGTTTCTTTGCATCAATTTTAAATGATTAATAATGTAATATGATGCTCATAAAATATAACGCATACTTCCAGGTTAGCTTTAAGAGGCTTCATATTTTTAAATGTTTTATATTTTATTTTTAGAAAAGTATTATTATGTTTTATTGTCTCATGTGTTTATTCTGCAATATTCTCAAATATCTTTGACTATTCATATGCATGAACTATAAATTGAATTTCTAATTGTCGCCACACTATCTTATCAGTAAGAAAAACTGCAGAGGCTTCTTACCTCCAGTGGAAGCTTTCACACCCTATATGGGTCTGCATGAAGGATATGATCTAAGATTCTCTATCCTATGTATCAATAAATATAATATGCAAATGGATAAAAGGAGCTAAGAAATCACATGTGACAGTGAGATGTAGGACCATGCAATTAGGGTTCATCAAGTATTGAGTTCCTAAAGCTATGTAGTACATAGCACTTGTTCACATTTAATGGGCATATCCATCACAGTGCTGTTCCTTGTGTGACAGATGAGTCTCTGTGCACATGTACCCAGGTGAGATATCCTGGTCTGATTCTCAGTCATCTATGAGCAGCTGCAAAATAGAAATAAAAATTCTGTGAGAGTGAGTTTGAGAGGAATGTATAATTCACAACATTATATTAAAATGCTAATGATGATATTTGAGAATTAGTGTACAATGAAACAGGAAGAGAAGAAAGGTTAGATAATTGAAGACAGCAGATGTCAGAAAAAAAGGAATAAAAAATTGAATAGGTCAGAATAGAGATCAATCTTGGGGAATGCACATATGATAGACTGGAGTGAGAGGAGGAAAGGGGAGAATAAAATTTAGGAGAATTTACAATTATAGAGCAGCATATGGGAGAAAAGCTTAGAACTGACTTAGAATTCAGAATTAGAACAAGATATGAAACTCAACCAGGGCTTTGAACTGGGAACCTACTCATGGATCTCAAACTGATCAAGGGCTTGTGTATGAATAGGAGACATGGTTGCAGACCCTACCCCTGCACTGGATAATTCACTGGAATTAGATTCTGGATCTTCTCATCCTTATGTTGGACTATTGTTTTCAAACTTGGACCAGGCTCCAATAAGTAACATTTTTTCTAGGTCTTAAATCTGAATTTTTCATCTGAATGTGGACATCAGAACTAGACACAAACCCTAAACTTTCTGCCTGAATTTTTCAATATGTTGATTTAGTTATTAAAAATGTTTCTTGACCCTTGTTTTATAAAACAGAGATGGAGAAAAGATGGACTTTTTGGCCAGGGAATCAGGTAGGTGATCTCTGTCCATCCTGTTCTCCATTTTCAATCCCCCAGTTTTATCCCAAATTCTATAGCTGAGGTTTCCCATTTTCTCTGACCCTATTCAGGATTCTACACAGATCCTGGGTGTATATCCATCTTTCTTCCCTATCATGGACCCTCTCAGCCACCCATCCCCATTTCTTCATTTCAGCTTCCAGTACCTAGAAACATGCTCTACCTGGGACCCCCAGTGGTCACACTTGGCATGTTCTCAGAAGTGTTCCCTACCAGGCAACACAGCAGCCACCACACTCTCTAAAGAGAGCACCAGAAACCAAGGAATGGCACATCCCCCTCCCAAACCACAAGAACAGATATTGGTACCTAGGGTTACAACCATTCTAAACCTGGATGCCTACATGACAGTGTAAAAACATAATCAATAACATCTAGGTCAATATGTCTCTGCTAGAGCCCAGCAACACTATTAAGTAGGCCATGAAAATGAAACATAAATAAAGCACAAGACAAGTACTTCAAAATAACTATTAAGAATATGCTGAAGGACATTAAAGAGGGATATAAGTAAATTTTTAAAGGGGATATAAATAAATCTATGAAAACACACAAAGCATAGAATGAAATGAAGAAAACTGTTAAAACATGAAAATAGAAATAGATTCACGAAACAAAACCCAAGCTAAGGTAAAATTGAAAATGAAAAGTTTAAGAACTCTAACATGGACATCAGAGGTAAGTTTTGCCAACAGAATACATAAGATAGAAGAGAGAATATCAGGCACTGAATACATGAGAGAAGGCATAGATAATTCAGCCACAGGGAATGTTAAATCTAAGAAAATCCAGGCATAAAACACCCAGGAAATCTGGGACACTATGAAAAGACCAAATCTAAGAATAACAGGAATAGAGGAAGGGAAAGAAACCCAGTTGAAAGGTACAGAAAATATTATCAATACATTATAGAAGAAAAATTCTCCACTCTAAAACATGAGATGCCTGCAAAGGTACAAGAAATCTACAGAATACCAAACAGACTTGCCTAGAAAAGAAATTCTCTATGGCATGTAATAATCTAATCTACTAAACCAGCAAATCAAATGAGGGGGAAAAACCCATACCACTGCAACAAAATGACAGGAATTAAAACTGTTCATTGGTACCTTTCAATATCAATGGTCTCAATGCCCCCAATAAAAAGATACAGACTAATAGACTGGATTAAAAAACAGGGTCCATCTTTCTGCAGCATACAAGAAACACACTTTGACATCAAGGATAGATATTTCCTCAGAGTAAAAGGATAGAAGAAATTTCAAGGAAATGAACTTAAGGAGCAAGCTGGAGTGGCCATTTTAATATCTGACAAAATAGACTTAAAACAAAAATAATCAGAAGGGATAGGAAAGAACATTATATATTCACCAAAGGAAAAATTCACCAGGAGAATATTGCAATTCCAAACAACTATGGACCAAATACAAGGACACCTATGTCCATAAAAGATACATTACTACAGCTTAAATCACCTGTAGTGATGGTAGTTTCAGGATCCCATTCTTTCCAATAGACAGGTAATCCAGACAAGAACTAAACAGTGAAATGCTGGAGCTTATTGTGAGATATTTGTACAGTTGTGTGAGGATGTATTTGCGGTGAATGGTATAATAAAAATCTGATGGGCCAATAGCAAGGCAGGAGGTATAGGCCAAGTTTCTGGGAAGAGAAAGAAAGAAGAGAAGGAATCTAGGTGCACAGGAGCCACCAGGAGACACAGAAAGGAAACAGGAGGTTCAAGATGGAAGAGAGGCAATGCCACATGATAGAATATAAATTAATATAAATGGGTTAATTTAAGTTGTAAGAGCTAGTTAGGAACAAGCCTAAGCATTAGGCTAAGATTTCATAATTAAGAAGTCTTCATGTCATTGTTTGTGAATTGGATGGCAAGACAGAAAAAGTCCATTACAGGAGCTAACTGAAATAAAAAACAAATTGAAATAACACCCTGAATTCTATGTGATCACCACATATTATAAGTAAATAACAGCAACAACAGGAACATGGATACTAAATAATTCAATACTGTATGGCAAAAAAACACAATCATTTGGAAGTGGTTATGGACCATTTGGATAAAATGTGGTTTTGGTTGGATAAAATGTGTAAGTGGTTATGGACCATTTGGATAAAAACCATTTGGATAAAAGCAGCAGGACAAAAAATGAGAATTTTTTTTTTGCCAACTACATATCTGACAGAGGGCTAATATCTAAAATATCTGAAGAAGTAAAAAAAAAACCCTGGGCATCAAGAAAACAAACAACAGAGTAAAAGATGGGGTATAGATCTAAACAGAATTCTCAAAAGAGGAAACACAAATGACTGAGAAACAGTTAAAGAAATGTTCAACATCTGTAGTCATCAGAGAAATGCAAATCAAAAGTACTTTGAGATTTCATCTTAACACCAGTACAAATGGCAAATATCAATAAAGCAAATGACAATTCATGCTGGCATGTATGAGGAGCACAAGGAACATGGATCCATTGCCTGTGGGAGTGTGAACTGGTATAACTACTATATAAATCAGTGTAACTACTATATAAATCATCAGGAAGCTGGGACTAGATATACCTCAAGATCCAGCTTTGTCACTCTTGGGCATATACCCATAGGACACTGCATTCTACTACAGAGTCACTGCTTATTCATATTCTTGATTTTTCTATTCATAATAGCCAGAAATTAGAAACAACCTAGATGTCCATCAATAGTTGAATGGAAAAAAGAATATTGTAAGTTTACACAATGGAATATTACTCAGCCATTTAAAAATAGAATAAAATAAAATAAAGGAAAATGGGTGGAAAAATCCACAAAGACAAATGTTTTTACTTATATATAGATGTCATCTTTCAAATTGTTGATAAGAAAGCTACACTCTATATAATTACAGAGGTTGTGTAGAGATTAAATGACCTAGGAAAAGGAAATAGGTAGTCATGGAGGGAAAGGCGTGGAGGGGCAGGAATGAGATCAGATGGGGAGGGTTAGAAAAGAGGGGGCAGGGGAGGAAGTAGGAGAAGGGTCAGAGGAAACTAAGGGCCATTTAAAGGGTAGAATGGAAACCCAATACAAAAGAATCGTTTGTGTGTGTGTGTGTGTGTGTGTGTGTGTGTGTGTGTGTGTGTGTAGGCAATGTAAATAAAATCACCAAATAATGGAGGAAACAGAACTCCAACTAGACATCTCATCGCCAAAACTTTCAGTACCAGGAATAGGTTAGATCTAACAGAGTTTGAGGTATACATCCTGCCTCCCTATTTTCTCCAGGAATTTTATCAAGAAATGGTGTTGGTTTTTTGCCAAATGCCTTTTTCTACATTTAACATTATGGTCATGCAGTTTTTGTCTTTCAGTTATGTTTATCGTGTGGATTATATTTATTGATTTAAATATATTGAACCATCTCTGTATATCTTGGGGAAAAAAAGTCTACTTGATCATGGTGGATGGTATTTTTATGTGTTCTCAGATTCAGTTTGCAAGTATTTCATTGAAAACTTTTACATCCGTTTTCATAAGGAAAATTGGTTTGTAATTCTCTTTTTTTTGTTGTTCAGTTTTTATGCGGTTTTGGTATCAGGATAACTGTGGCCTTGTAAAATGAATTTGGTATTGTTCCTCCTGCTTCTATTTTGTGGAATAATTTGAGGAGCATTGGTATTAATGCTAAAACTATCTTGCCCTTAGCTCTGATTTTTTAGGGGTGGATGGGAGACTTTTAATTACCACTTTGATTTCACTAGGGTATATAGGCCTCTTTAAATTGTTTATTAATCAAAGTTAAGTCAAGATTAGATAACAGAACTATTATAGTTGTTGGCCAATGAGCCCCATGGGTACTCCCCAAAACAATCCAGGCTATGAAGACTATTGTTTGTTATCCATAAAACTGACTGGAAGACTGTACTACTGAATACAACACATACAAATCTCATTTAATGTGGAGAAGTTGAGCTAGTGCCTACTTAAGAGCCTGACTACTTTGAACTAGTGTTGGTTGTACTGTGAAGGCACTCTGTATGCTACCAGAGTAGAAAAGTCAACACCAACCCAGCTATGAACCCTTCGATCTCTTAACATAAACAACCTGCAAGGTACACTAGTCCAATAGTATCACAAAGTTTACAAGAATAACTTACCAATACCTGATTGGAATTAAGGCCACTCCACAAAATGGAACCCATATATGGCACTGCTTGAGTGGCCAAGAATCTGAGACTTGATAGGCTAGGGACCTAGGAGAAAGCAAAATACTACTACTCTACTAAAGGAATGTAGCAGTAACATGACTTCTAATGATATTCTGCTATACTTTGTAGATCAGTGTTTTGCTCAGTCATCACCAGAGAAGCTTCCTCATGCAGTAGATGGAAAAAATACAGAGACCCAGAGCCAGAAAATGTGCAGAGAGTGAGAGATCTTGGAACACTCAGTCCTAAATAGGATGGCTATAGTTGGAGTTTTCTCCAGTCCTGCCCAGGTCTACAGCCGCTCAGACCCAAATAAACACACACAGGCTTGTATTAATTAAAACTGCTTGGCCATTAGCTGAGGCTTCCTACTGACTAGCTCTTACAGTTAAGCTCAGCCCATTTCTGTTAATCTATATGTCACCACGTTTTCTGTGGCTTTACCTGTGTGCCATTTCAAGCTGCTCCCTAGATGGTGGGCTGGTGTCTCCTAACTCAGCCTTCCTCTTCCCAGAATTCTTCTTGTCTGCCTATCCCACCTTATACTTCCTGCCTGGCTACTGGCCAATCAGTGTTTTATTAAACCAGTGTACAATAGCATTATTTCACAACAGATGGCTCTATCAAATCCCTTCCCTCAGGCCTGAAAGTGTAAGAGCCAGTGGAGACAGAAGACGTCAAGGAAACAAGGCATCTAAACACAGCATGTCTAATGCATATATGAACTCACAGAGACTGAGGCAACACACACAGGGCCTGCAGGGATCTATGCTAAATGGAATCCCAGGGCTGTGACAAGAAGTGGACATAAGTCCCCATCCCTGACCTAAAAGGTAACTCTAGTTGATAACCACTTACAAACAAAAAATTAGAAATCAGTTCAATTCAATGGACTCTCATGAGATACAAACTACACTTAAGGCCAAGTCTCATGCCCAGCAGAGGATGGCCAATGCAAACCAACCTCAATGGCATCTTTCATGACTCTTTGTCTCATAATTCTTTGTCAAGGCATATTCATTTGTTTATTCATTTATTTTAATGTTACAGGTCATTTGAGCATGTATTATGTCTTCCTATTTTGTGTTTGTGGGACTCATATGGGTACGAATGTGTTGTCTCGTCATCATATGTTTGTTTCCTGTGCTTTCTCTTTGGTTCTTTTGCTTCTGTTTGTTTTTTCCAGTTTGTTCATTTCTGTTTTACCTCAGTTTATTTTATTATTATTGTTTAAATGCCCATTTTCTGATGACAGATGGAAAAAGTGTGGATTTGGATGGGAGAGGATGTGGGAAGGATCTTGGAGTAGTTGGGAGACAGAAAACCATAACCAGAATGTATTATATGAAAAAAAACTGTTTTCAATAAAAGAAAAATAGAAAAAAAACTATATTCAATGAAAATGGTGGACTTCTATTGTGTTATTTCTTAATTTCTTTCTGTTTTCTCCTTTATTTCTCTTGAAAAAAGTTGAAGACACAAGGTAGGCTCAGTAACACAGGCTTATAACTTCTGCTATTCAGGGCACTGAGGCAGGAGGATCACAAATTTTAGGTCAGCCTGAGAACTTAGGGAGACCCAGCCTCAAAGATAAACAGCACAAAGAAGGCTGGGTGTTTATTTTAGTATTTACATGCTTGCCTAGTATATATGAGTCCCCTGTTAAATCCCCAGGACCACTGGATGGGGCAAAAGGAGAAGACACTAAGAAAGACGACAATATGTGATTACTTCTAACTCTAGATTATACATCATAGAATAATTCATGGCAAAAAGAAAAACAGCATGGTCAAGGAAGTACTTACTATTATTTTTCTTAATCTCCTACTGAAAGGTACATGAAATCATTTTCAGAAGTACAGAGATAGGCTGACATGAGCAAGCTGTTTGAGTAACCATGAGGATAATGAGACTGAAATGCAACCTTTGGTTTTCCTGAATGAAGAACATTTTATATTATATCTAGTTTTCCCTGAAATAAGAACTAACAATGAGCAACGCTTTTTATAAAATATGTAATTGGAGTACTTTTCCTAGCATTAGAGCTAACATGATATACAACATGAAACTGTCCCAAGTTCAATGTGTGTGAGTTGGAAATCAAGTGAAATTGACACAGTTTTCTGATTAAAAAAAAAAACCCTTTATTGGCCCCAATAATGGCACAGTTTATGAGATAGGCGCAGTTCAATGATTGCATGTGAATGCCTCAGTTCCAGCAATCAGCATCAGCTTTCTGGTTTTTTAATAGCTTTGCTTATTGGTCTTGGAGATTAGAAAGTCTGTCATCCTGCCTTATTTTACAGGAAGCATATAGCCTTGTTTTATCCTTGTCACTTTTCCTGATCACCTTAAAATAAGATGCAAGGACTAAAGTAACAGCCGGACAAATGATTACTGTTACAGCATGTTTCAGTGGACTATGTTCAATAAGAATGAGCTCAAGGATATTTTTGACGTGGAGCCTGATACATCTTCCAGTAACTCTCCACATATGCCATGCTTGGAACAAGAGTACTGGGCTCCTGTAAAGTGATCATTTCCCACTCATATTCTAAATATAATTACATGAAGCATTATTTGACACAGGAGAGAAGATTGATACAAAGTACAAAGAGGATCTCTTATCTTTTGACAGAGGAAACATTAGTATCTAGCTTTGGTCATTCCAAGAATAAGAATTCCTTTCTTGCCAAGAAATGAACTGTAAATATCACAAGGCCAACTCGGTAAGCACAGAAATTGAACAAACTCCTCATGTCTAGCTAGTCAGCAGTAAAACAAAGGTGTTTCATTGCAGTTAAAAACATTGTATCCCGAAGTCTTACTAGAAATCTTATATTATTTCAATTAAAGACAAAATGTGGCTGAGGTTTTCTTTAATTATTTCTTATATTTTTTGAGATTATGGCTTAATCTATGTATGTAAAAAGCACTTTTATTTTTTTAATCCAAGTGTGAATAAAGTCTGCCTAGAACTTAGAAGAGACAGAAACTGTAAAAACAAACAAACAAATAAATAAATGAATGAATGAATAAATAAATAAATAAATAAATAAATAAAACTCTCACAGAAGGATGCCAGCATCATTGTCGGGGGGGGGGGGGGGGGGGAGTGAACTGTACATTCTATTTACATTTACAAAGTTTTCTCAGTTCCAGTAATTAACATCAGATTTCCAGTTTTTTAATAGCTTTGCTTATTGGTCTTAGAGATTAGAAAGTCTGTCATTCTGCCTTATTTTACAAGGAGCATATAGTATAGTTTTATCTCTGTCACTTTTGATGATCACCTTAAAATAAGATACAAGGATTAAAGTAACACCTGTACATATGATTACTGTATCTTAAAGCAGTATTTTTCATTGGACTATGTTCAGTAAGGATGAGCTCAAGGACATTTTTGATGTGGAGCATAATACAACATCTTCCAGTAACTCTCCACATATGCCGTGCTTGGAGTAAGGGTTCTGGGCTCTTGTAAAGGGATCATTTCCCACACATCAGATCTCTTGGAACTGTTGTTACAGTCAATTTTGAGCTGCCCAACTTGGATGCTGGGAAGTGAACTGTGATCCTTTGTAAGATTAGCTCACACTTTTAACTGCTGAGCCATCTTCCTAGCCCTGCAAGTATTTTTTATTCTTTGGGAATTTAATCTGTGCATACAATGAAATATGATCATATCTACCACTATTTCCCTTCAACTCATCCCCTGAAATGTGTCTTCTGACATTTTTAAATGTTAAAATTTGTCTACTGAGCCTCTACATAAGAGGCTTTGTCGACCTAAGCTCATAAAGCTACCAGGGTTTTACTTTATAGTTCCATGTGCATTTTATTTTAAAAAAAAATGCATGTATCCTTTTAGGAAATAAATATGATGTCTATAGCTATGATTAGATTACTTAAAGAAGTTCCACGGACTTTTAAGACTTGATTTTACAAGTTATGAACTTATTTTCATAACCTCACTAGAGATGAAGCTATGTAGTAACAATAGCAGTGTGATGTTCAAATTCTGAAGAAATTCCCAGCCTAACCAAAAAACAAAACAGACAACTGCACCCTTTTAGCACATTGACATGGAAATGGCTATTTTCCCAATGGAAATGAGGTGGAATTAGTTTTAATCCTAGGCAATGACCATCTTGCAAGAGTGCTTGAGTAGCCTCTTGCTGAAGTAGAGGTGGGCTTTATAATCCATGAAGTATTGCACTGATTTTATACAATGCTGGCTCTGACCATTCTGTAGCCTCTGTTCATTACTCCCTCCATCTGTATCATGTCACTGTAGCCCCACCAAGTGTTAGGTTGCCTGGTTGCCTCTTTTCCTACCCCTTTGCCATTATTTATTGAAACAACACACCTGACTCATGCCTGCTCTACACCTCAGTTTCTTATATAACTTTAAATGTTGGTACTACTTCTAATTTATTTCTCAACTACACTTAAGACTCAGAATTTATATAATCATATTAGCTAAATTAAATGTAAGTTCTTGTGATTCTATAAGCAATTTATTTTGAT
This sequence comes from Peromyscus attwateri, assembly GCA_902168425.1. NCBI lineage: Eukaryota > Metazoa > Chordata > Mammalia > Rodentia > Cricetidae > Peromyscus > Peromyscus attwateri. The sequence continues at coordinate 3,343 of CABHPP010111512.1, read as the reverse complement.
ATGAACTTTGAATATCTAAGACTTGATATCACAGACAAACAGTGAAGAAGGAACTGAGGGGAAAAAATCCTCATGGAACTTGAAGAAAAAGCTGACATGTTAATTAGAAAGAGGAAGTATTCCTAACAAACACAGGGGTAGTGGAAAATTTCCTGAAGCAATGATGAACCCTACCCATGACCTTATCTTATGCATTCCCGTCACTCATGTAAGTGCCCTTTCCTCAAATACTCTTATGAAATCTCTATTTGCTGACACTACAAACTACTCTAGATGATGGTTGACAGTCAGATTTGTAGGAAATAAAGAAAGCTAAAAGCCCTAGAAGAGGCTCTTGCTCATGTAGTAGAGGATACAAGCAGTGTCATCATCAGAGAATGTGGATAGTCTGCAACTCAACAACTCCTGATACAAGATTTCTCAGTGGAAACAGAGAGTATAAACACTCTACTTATGAGCCAGGCAGTGGTGGCCCATACCTTTAATCCTAGCACTCGAGCTGCAGAGGCAGGTGGATCTTTGTGAGTTCAAGGCCAGCCTGGTCTACAGAGCGAGATCCAGGAAAGGCGCAAAGCTACATACACAGAGAAACCCTGTCTTGAAAAACCAACAAACAAACAAACAAACAAACAAACAAAAACACTCTACTTATATAGAAAACTTAAAAGAAATTGGGGACCAATAGGAAGGAGATTAAACACGGGCAACAGGCAAGAGGCAGTTGGGTGTTTGGATGTCTTCTTTATGATCACATTCCTTTAAGTGACTCTGATTGCCTCCTCACAGGTATGATACTGCATCCCATCCCCCAGCATGTTCTCAGTGCTGCTTTTTCCATTTACACTCCCATTTCAGGGGCAATGTTAGCTTTCTCTGCTGGCATCACTGGGCACCTTGAGAATGTCCACAGCCAAGAAGCAGGGGAAGGTTCTTGAGATTCTCATGTGTTGATGATAAGGAAGGTTTAACACACACACACACACACACACACACACACACACACACACACACACAAAACTGTCCACAACTTCTCCATTATTCTGTCTTCCTCAAGATCACTAACAATGGGAAGTTTTATAGTGCACCATTATCAGAATCTTCTAATTTGCATCAGTGGGTGGATTAAAATGACACCGTGTGAAAGAGGTGAAATGGGAAGTGCAGTGTGGCAACTTTTAGCCCTAGAATGAGGTAGAAGAGTAAAATAAAAAGACTTTCTCATAAAATATGCATTTTTAATGAACAAGAAGAGCTGAGAGAGAAATAGTGGGAGATTATCAAGATTTTAGACAATCTCAAAAGACAAACCTCATAAATGTTTTCTCAATTTACACCTCCACCTAATGTCCACTTTCCATCAGACCGTTCCTGTATTTATCTCCTCCTACCCTAGGTGAAGCCTATCAGAAGGAACCACCCTCTCCATGCATCAGCTGCCTCAGTGGCCCCAAGGCCTATGATTCCCACTGCTATTCTTCATTTAGAACATCAAAATCTTAGTTTGCTGCAGATGTTGAGGGCTGACAATTGTGTCTATGGAGGTGGGGGAAAACTGTGGGAAGTGTTTGTCAATCACAGGGGGGATGTTTTTTAGTTTCTGTGCTTAATTAAATCAGCATGAACACCCCTTTTTTTTTTCATGTAACCCTCTCCCTTTACCTATGTCTACCCTGCCATTTGCCAGGAGCGGTCACTTTTTTCTCATCCCATACCCTACAAGGTTGGCCTTCAGAAGAAGCCCCTGGGGCATGTCTTGTCTCTGCTCAGTGAAGCTAAGACTTCCTTCCTGCCTTTTATGGTGAAGAATCATGTGACCAACTACCAGCATATTTGAAGTGATTGCCATGATGCTATCCTTGCGCAAGTCCATCCTTTCTATTTTTTTTCTCAAGTGCTGCTGCTGCTGCCCAGGCACATTTTCTGTGCCTCTCAAAGAACCCCAGAGGACATCAAGCTTAAATGCTGGGTGACAACTTCAATAAGAAGAAGTGCCCATGGCAAACTGGGTTGCTGAGATCTGTGATCATCTTCACATTTAGACAGAGCTTGTAAGCCTATTGTTTTCTTCTACACAATTCTCATGTGAGGTTGTAGAAATCTCTACGTTAAGCTCTAGTGGCTGCATGTAGGGTTCCAGTGAACTCCATATAAAGATAAGATAATTTCTCTTTAGGCATTAGATACTACCTTTCCAGATGCAAAGGAAACCATACATACAGACTAAATTTTATTTAGACTGAAACATAAATTTCAATGGCTTCAAAGTACTTATAGCAACTTTTCTGGAATTTGCCAATTGGAGTGAGGAATTCAGAGAGAATAGTTTATTAACTGACTCTTAGTAGTATGTGGATGAGCAGACTAAGCTCTGTGAAGGTGAAGAAAGAACCCAGTTTTCCAGCTAAAGGCATCATGAACATAAAGCCTAATGACCATTGTCTTCCAATGGTTCCCTCCTCTACAGGGCCAAGAACCAATGTATGTGGATGGGAAGGGAGTAACATTGATATACTGAGCTATACACCAACCAGGAAAGGAATCCTTTCATTGTCTCAGATCACGGTTATTGCAGGAGTCTGTCAAAAGGCACAGGTGAGAAACAGAAACTATCTGTAAGTTGTGTTTTCCATTTCTCCCACCCCATTTCTAGGTCTTGGCATTGGAAATTCTCCAAAACTATGAAATTCCTTGTTGGTTCTCTTGTCTCATCTCCTTTCTTTCTCATCTCCTCATCTCCTTTTTTCTATGTGCTTGTCCTGTACTAGGACCTTGACCAGAGTCAGAGATGTAACTTTACTGAGTTCACAAGATCCACCCCCCATATAATTTATGACCTCTCTCTCTAGGATTTTTGAAGTAGAAAGATTACAGGTGTAAGATACTGAAAGTACAAGGAGTAGGAAATGGAGCAAGCAACCAATTTTTTTCAGTAATCTTGTCATAAAGAAAGAGCCAAGAGTGAAGGCTCAGAGACCTGACTCCCATTCTGAATTCTTCTACCCTCCTTCTCTCCTTTCTCTGTTTCTTCTCTGTGTGTGGTGTATTGAGTTCTCAGAGAACAACAATAAACATTTTAATTCATACTCTGTGCTTTTGTGTTGTATTTTTATAGTAAGGCTCTCTAGAGGAGACTAACTGTGAACTGAAAAGTACTCCTCAGTTCCACCCAGGCTTGAGGGGAAATGTCTAATGATACATGCTTAACTTTTTACTGTGTGGAGTGTGGAGTCAGCTCATGGAGGCTATGTCATGAGAAGTTGAAGACATTGCCCATTCTATGAAAAGTCATTTTCTTCTTTCATTTTGAATCTTCCTTGGAAGATGATTTTTTTTTTTTTTTTTT